>JAUYWV010173255.1:0-17849 GCA_032274565.1 Nematoplana nigrocapitula
CACCGGATAGGCCTGGCCGACTCCCCCCTCTGCCCCTTCTGCCTCCAGGCCCCGGAGGACCTCTCCCACCTTCTCCTGACTTATCCCTCCCACTCTGTCCTTCGTCTTTCAGTCTTTGGTGACAACCACTCCCTCGCTGTCCTTGCTGACGGGAAGAGAGCACTGTCGCTCCTCAAGGGGATCGGGGTGCTGACGCGCCCTCCAGACCGGGAATAAGACAGACAGACAGGCTACGTGGGCCGCCCTCGCCCGGACCCACATCACTCTCCAGTGGATCCCCAGCCACTGCGATATCCGGGGGAATGACATCGCTGACGGTCTGGCCTGGGAGGGCATCTGCATTGACCAGACGCTGCCCCCATCGACCTCACAACGACGAAGGTGGTCATCCACGGCCACACGCGCGCCATCGCCCATCAGCGCTACATGAATGACGGCCACCTGAGGCACCACCGCAATGCCACCAACGGGAAGATTCTGGGCGAACACGACTTCACCAGGAAGGAGAAGATAACCATCCACCAGCTCAGAGTTGGACACTGCCCCCTGGCCAATGCCTACTTGTCCAGAATCGACCGACAAAACCCCAGTTTGTGCCCGCGGTGCCACCAGGACGACGACACTTGCGCCCATCTCCTTCTCTTCTGCCCCGCCCTTCGAGAGTTTCGCTCCCGACACCTTGGCCCCAACCAATCTCTCTCTCTGTGCTCCAGGATGGAGCCCAACGTGTGCGGGACTTTCTGCTGGCGACTGGGCTGCTCCTCGGGCGGGCCCCCGAAGCCGATTGAACACACACACACACACGAGACTTTGTGGGTTTCTGATTGCAAATGACTTGCCATTTCACTCAGATATACAGTATATGTGTGTATATTTGTGGAATGAAATTCATGTCACTAAGTGAATAAATAAGATGTGGAATAAAGGCTTTTCTTGTAAGTAGGCTGTAGGAGTTCGCTCGCGGGGTGTGCCGTAAGGTTTACTCTCCGTGACTGGGGTGTTCACTCGTGATGTGACAGTGAGGTGGTAGTGGTTCACTCACCGAGCTAGAACGGTGTCTTACCGCTCACTAAATTTAACCGCTTTAGTACTTGCAGATTACGAGCCGTAACAATACTACTCTAGAGTGTATGCACGCACTATAAGACATTTAAACCCCGAAATACCCTACATTGACCTAGTTATGACAGCGTGCTCTGATTGGACGACCTAGTTACGGCGTCCCTAGAAACAAAATCTAGGTCATTACCAGGGAAGGAGACTGATTTTATCCTACTACTTACGCTTCAGCCTTTGTTCCCCCACTTGTCACTTTCAGAAGTAACATATTGGGGAAACTCCAGGCGGCCCTGATTGTTCAGGCCAGCGTCAACACAGACACCCTTGATCATCTCCCGAAGTAAAGATAAAGTTGGAAATGACGGTGGAGATAAAGTGTAGATAATCTGCAGAAAACATTAAAAACGTTCATCTGAATTCGATTGGGTTGCTGGTGATTTTTTGTAAAATGGAGGTATATTTGACTGATATAATTCCTAAGTAGGAGGATCAGTCCCTTAATAATGTCGGCAGAGAGTAGGGCCTGTTGCTCGCCTGGAACAGCAGTATCAAACGCAACGCTTTTTGTTCACACAAAGCGAAAGTGCTGAGGTGATTTGAAGTTACTGGAATTGTCCTAGGTATTTATACAAAAGGGTTTCAGAGACAAGAAATTGCTCAAGACAAATATTTTCAAGCAAATGAATTAAAGCGATTTTGCTCTCATGTCGCTTTCACAGGAATATGAATGAGAATTAATTTCAGCAGGAGAATAACGATCGATTATGATGAAATAAAAATGAACCAACAATCCAAACATCTTACTATTTTAGAGATATACAGTCTGGAACGGAGGTGTTTTGTCGTCAAAGTTTTGTAAGGCGAACTTTGTACAAACAATCTTCCTAAAGTCTTACTTATTTATAGCCCTCGTTGGATGGTGAGTTTGAGTGAGATATTTGAATATTGTCTAATTAAGCCTGATAATTGATGCACTGAATCGTATCGTAAGCATTCCAGGACGACTTGTCTGTGATAATACATCTATTGGTCCATATTGGTTTGAATTGTTAAGTTTTTGTTTTGATCTGTCCTACCGCAGGTGATGATAAAGAGGATAAATTTGCCCAGATTGCCACCGCCATTGCATTAACTGTTTAATAAAGGGTAAGTGGGTATTTTCCACTTCTGTATGTGTTCGAGGTTACCGAGAAAAAGGTTATAGAAGTGCTGGTGTTTGAAATCAGTGTTGCCTTTAGTGCGGTTTAAAGAGTTCAGTTGATTCTAGACAGATGTAAAAGAAAGTAGTCGATATTGGTTGCTCAAATGTAAACAGTCGAAAACACGTGTATTTCAATTTATTTATATTGTTTTCATAATGATGTACGCGTATGTGGTGAACCAGTTTCCGGACTCTTCCACTTCTGTTGCATACATACGTAGGTTCATACATTTATAACAAATTTTCAGAAAACTACTTTTGCAGATTGATTATAATACACATTTAAAAATTGTTCTGCTTATTTTAATAAACAACACCTCCTTGAAAGCAGGAGTGTAGTTCGTTTGACCTCACATTTCAACTAAAAATATCTGTACATTTTTATTTTACTCACTATAAAATAAGCGCAATATCTGATTAAAAAGCATTTCATATAACAATTGTTAATGCTCCATCTATTTTTATATTTCAGTATTGCTTTTCCACGAACCCGGTATTTAAAGCAGAGCTCTGCCAGTGTTTTTTGGTGATTTTGTATTTTAGACAGTGACTTCATGTAATTTAACTACAACATTTTCCAATCAACTTTGAATTATAGTCGATCAAGTATGTAGTGAGAGAAAAACTATTGAAAATGAATTACAGACAACAAAATTGAATTCTGTTCGTTTGAATATATACATAATTATAAGCAGTCAAACAGTTTTGCAAAATGCACAGTGAAAATTTAAAATATTCTGACAGCATAATTTGTTAATCTTTTTGTACGATAGAATCGTTAGAAGTACAATATCGATTGGACAGATGATAAAAGAAATTGTATGAACGGGTCTTCATCAAAACTGTTCATCATTATACTGTATAGTCAAAAGTATTTCGTTAGTGTGAAATTTGTGATTAACACTCAGAACTAATTTAACTGAAGAGTGTCAATTATATTACAAATGAATTTGAGATTTACTGTTGTCGTAATTAGTAAATGTTGTCAAATAAGGCGATTACCTTTAATATATGGATAGATATAGATTTTTTTATTTTAGCTTAGTATAAATAATTTTTAGTAATACATGTATAGAATGTATATTAATTGATGCAACTGATTTTTATTAATTTTATTAAGTATTTAGTATAGTCTCTAAGTAAATACATATTTATCATTTCATAAAAAAGATTGTTATTACATATCCAGTTATAAATATGAGTGAATCAGTATACGTGCGTTTATGATGTCTGTGAGAAATTTATTTATTGATTAATCTGTTACAATATATGAAAATTAAAGCATTCAAAGTCGAGCAATCGTAATATAACCTTTAAATATAAGTGTATGGATGGAGGCCCCCAACCTGGTCTGGGTGTTTGCCAGTTCGTTGCCAATGATCCCACAGTGGACAAGGAAACCCACTGGACGTCCACTTTGTGGGATTTCCCCAGTCTGAGTAGAGTGGTCCAGATGCGACGGCATGTGAGATCGGACTGGGTGCAGTGACCGGCAGAGAGCCTGCTGATCAGAGACTGGGTGTCTGAGAGGAGTCGGATCCCCCAAGAGCCGGAAGGTTTGGGAGGGAGAGAACGACTTGCAGCCCGTGGAGGCAGGCAATAGCCTCTGCTCTGAAGGAACAGGCAAATTTGGCCGGTGTGGTAGGCCAGCCTCTTGGGGCTCTCATTGCAAACTTGGACAAAGTTCCCTGAGGAAGCCCTCTAGATTTGCGATCGGTGCTATCACAGTGGCGGTGGAACTCCAGTTCCTGCGGAACTGGCCGCCTTTTTTGCCCACCGCGCAGAGGCGTGGAGCAATGCTCCGTTGGGCAGCTTCCTGGTTGGTGGTGGCGGAGGGCTCTTTCTCTGAGTGACCCGGCCGCCGCAGTGGCAATGGTCTAGAGCTCGGTCAGATCGACCTCTTCTAGGAGTGCGGTGAACCGCGTGCAACTGGAGATGATGCGGGCTGCCGCTCTGTGTGGGACCTCGACCAGTTCTGTTGTCGAGTCCGCTGCGTTGGCAAGCCAGACCGAGGCCCCGTGGAGGAACGTCTCTGAGGCTCCCAAGAGGAGTGAATGAAAGTAACATCAGGTGCCGTCCCACTCCCCCTGTGGCTGATCCGGGTATTTGACCCGTCGTTTAGAGGCAGGAAGTCGTGGGTCATGGCCCAGTCATATAGCCGCCTCGTTGTCATTGCTGTCCCACGACCCGTGGTGGGCATTAAAATCCCCTAGGACGAAGGTGTCTCGGTCTCCAGGGAGGAAATCAGGGTTGAAGCCCTGCTCTCGCCCGTAACCCGGTCGGACGGGGGGCGTAAACGTTTAGGACGGAGACGGGGGTCGTGAATTCGGTCACCCGGTTATTTGGGGCCCTAGGGGGGGCACGGTCGTTTCGAAGTCGATCCCCTCCCTCACAAGGAAACAGACTCTCCCGTGATGGGTTCGGCAAGGGACACCGCCCCGGTTGACAGCACGGCCGGCAAACTGTCAGCCCTTTAGGCGCAGGGAGATGTCTGGGGTGTGGTTTGTCTTTTGGAGACAAGCGACAACAATCCTATTTCTGTAAAGGAGGTGTATGGAGAAGCACTTCACATGTGTCTGTGCCCTCAGGGGGCGAATATTCGGTGTAACCTGTGGGGTTCTAACCCTGAAATTAGAGATAATGAGGGAACCAAGAAAAATCGCGGCATTTCTGAGGAGGGTGGGCCGGACGGATCCTCCCTGGACGATGATGTTCCTGGCCCCGCCAACATCCCCGACGCTGGGGAAGGCATGGAGTGAAGAAGAAGAAGAAGAAGAGAAAGTTTTCCTCCACGTCCATCAATGAAAATAACTTAGTTATATGCTAATACGCCTTAAATTAATTGTGATTTTATAAAACATTTAAAGTAGGAAATCTGTTGCGAAAAACTCCATATTTCATGTACATGGCTATTCTTCTGAATTTCCCTTGATATTTCCATAAGTTCAACCTAATCCGTATACTATCAGAAAATGAATACAAGAAAAAGAAGTGTCATTTACACGTAACTAGTAATAGTACACTTTAATAATTTAAAAAATTAAATTCTAAGATATGTATTCTTCTGATGCGAAAGCTCACTTGATTTCCGCTTCGAATGGTTTGATAAATGGAGAGCCCCGCATTGTCTGTGTCTTCACAATGTGATCATCTAGCATAAGCTGGATGTCATCGACGGATGAGAGAATTTGCGTTCCCGTTTCTCGATAGGGAATGGTAATAAATTCCATCTGGAAAATATGGACAAAGACGTGTTGTAAACCACAGATTTACTGATATATGATGCCACAATATTACTTACGGGATCCCATTCCACCTTCATCTTTTCCATTGCTTTCTCCAGAGAGTATTCTTTACTGGCTGCCTCGGAAATGTTTTCAAATTTCGGAATGTATGTGTCCAGATTCATTTCGACAAGTTTTTCCAAATTCAGGCCTTCCTCTGGTCTGATAGCATATCCGATTATTTCGGAAATCTGTTCCCAATGTCGCTCACGCAAGCCTGGATTGAAGAGTGTTTGGATAAGGGGCATGTGCTCTTTGAATTCTTCAACTTTCGACTTCACTTTTGATGCAATTTTCTTTGGAGCAGGATTACTATCGAATGTCTTTTCCAGCTTGTACAGTGTTCGATGATAGTTTCCGATATCTTGATCTACTTGATCTGGCTCAACTTTTTCCATTGGTCCAAGCATCCATTCTTTGTACTTGGTGTTGAACTCTACGGTGAGCTCGTACAATTTCAGATAGGGTCTGAGGGTGTTCAGTGCTTGCTGGCGAACCGGGTAATTTGTCACATCCCACTTGTATGACTCCTCTTCCACATTGAATGCCTCCACTTTGTCGGCGGCAGCCTCCAGTTTGGCATCGAGTCCTTGCGATTTCTTCAGGTAACGGCCAACCTCTGCCAAGTCACCAAAGGTCTGGAATTCTTCAACCTGTTTCGAGTAGCTCTCGAGTTCCTCGATAAATCTCTCCCGACGATATCGGAGATTGTTTTCAAATTCGTCCTTCTTTTCTCGCATAGTGTTTTTGTGCTCCTCAAAGATGCTGTCCATTCGGCCGTGCCAATCAAAAACCTTCGAATTCAGACGCATATCGGCAGGTGAAAACTGGGCATAGTCCATCAGGAATACAAGACGATCTTTAGACTGATCCAACTTTCTTTCGAGCTCGAAAATTGTCACTTTCTCTGTTTTCAAAACAAAATCAAGCAGCTCCATGAGACTGGCAGTGTCGGCTGGAATGGTCAAAGCTTTTGTAGCAATATCTTCATACTCTTTGCAAAGTCTAAAAAAGTAAACAATAAACGATTGAAAAAAATGAAAAAGTGACGGCATTTCTTCAATTTGAAGATAAACAGAAGGGGTAAAGTTAATTTTAACATATTTATTGCAAAATGTTTCGGGATTCGCATATCACATTATCTGGAAAAATTGAAATACAAACAAATTAACTATATTTAAAAACTTTAGAAATACACTACTTAAGCAAACATAATCGTAAATATTTAACAGAAACGACGCATCATTATTACCAAGAGCAGAGTTTAGGCTCGGCTTATTTTTTATTTCATGTATTCTTCGACAGAACGTTCCCATTTAGAGCTGACAGTTATGAGGCCTAAATTGTCCTTTCTTCTCTGAGAGTTAGTTCTTATTTTGTCAATAATGATTCCACGTCAAAAACCTTGAAGTAAACGTGGTGCATAAATTTATTTGTTCTGCTGACCTGAAGACAACCTGCATTGATCTTGGACGCAGCCACATTTGAATGGGAACTTTCTGTTAAAGAAGCGTTTAACAATAAAGACGATAATAACCGAGCTCTTGTGAATACGGATGCGTCGCTTCGTTAAAGTTCACAATTAGGCTTGTTAAATTAGTCTAATTCTGCATTTTTCAAATGTAGTTAATTTTATTGTATATTTCTAACTGATGACGGAATAGGAGTCCCGAAACATGTAAAATTACTTTTTGCTTTGCTGTGCATCTTCAAATAAAAAATGAAACTATTTCACGAGTTAAGAAGTCAAGAACTTACGCATTGTTTGCATCTCGATGGTCATCGATGATGCGCTGAAGAAGACGTTCGCAAAGAGCCTCGGCTCTCTTCGTCAAAGCCCGTATCAGGTCATCGCAGTGCACCTCGAACATGCCAAGTCGGATGATTCGTCGGGAACGATACTGGATTTGTTTGACCAAGTCGTTGTACTTTTTCAACTCCATAGCGTACTCCTCGAAACTATGCGGTTGCTCCAGAAAGGCTTCAGCGTCCTTATCTGCCTGTTTGGAAATGAGTTGTTCATATCTGTCATACTGCTTCGTGTGTTCCTGTGGCCCCTTACCTTCCATCTCGATGATTTCTACAACACGTTCTCTATGAACAGACAGGATCTCTTCCAAAATAATTGGATTTAGAGTGGATTTCTCTTTGTCTCCAGACTGAAAGAAAATGGTTGAACTTAATTCTACATTTCTTTTTTTGAAAACATGCCCCTTGTAAATAATATATTTGTTATACATAGAAATAATACGGGATAATTATTTTCAAATTTTTTCACACACAAACCATCACAGAATTAAAATGTTAATTCCATCAAAAAGTTAATCTACAAAACTTTGCCTTAGCCTTTAAACTTATTTCAAAATTCGAAATGTCATTAAGATAGTTCTCGTTAAATGTTTTAAAATTTGGAAATCTTTTTAATTTATATCCTTACATTGTTCGTCCTGTACATACTGTAGTTCTATTTATTCTGTCCAAAGCAACTTCATGAATTGATTGATTTAGTTAATTTTAGACCTGGGTTTTCGGCGTGCAGTTACAATTATTTTCACATTATTATGACTTGAGTGCGAGTCGAAAGGCTTTCTAATTTTGTTCAGGCATCTAAATGTAATATCACTGATCGGTCTTACTTATTTTTAATCCCACAACCTATATACAATGCCGCTTTGTCGCATTCTTCGGCAGAACAAAATCTGTGCACATCTAATCGGCCTGTTCTCATCTGGACCAACAGCACATTTATCTTCTAATGTGGTCCATCTTCTTCTTTTTTCTGCTTTGTTTTCCCAGTAGCAAGTCTGTAGGGCTGATTTTTCTTTTTAACGTTTTTTTTTCTCTTCGTGCTTTTGAAAACTATGTAAATATCCACTACTGTAGTATTTCTACAGTATACAAACGAACAACCGAATCTACGCGGCTTTGATATTTCGCCTCTCTGTCGCATCCTGGAACTTCACTTCACTTTTTTCATACCAATATTTGATCTGCTTTTGATACCCTTAGTTAAACTTCCAATGGCATCAGAGCATTTGTCAAATATTTTATACTTTCTTCAAACGAAATAACAAGCTAACGAAAAACAACATTTCGTTGTACAGAAAATCTGCAAACAATTTTCGTTCAAATTGATTTTACACACGTCTAATAATAATTGTAAATAAGAGGACGACGGCAACCAACTTACCCATTCAGAATACAGGCGGGTTTCCACACGAGGTACGCAGTTGATGACCTTGATCATGACGTTGTAAAGGTTCAGAAGAACTGTTTTAAATGCATCAAGAGTTGGCTCGAATTTTATTTCCGAATCGTCCAGGATCAGTCTCAGCACAAACCCTGAATGCTCATAGGCCCGGGTAGAATTCTGGTAAAAAAATAAATACGTTGTAATATGATTGGCAAGACAAAACGCATATACTGTATGTAAACTTATAAAGGAAAGAAAAATGCAACTGCTAAACATTTTGAATTATCCATGAAGTTGGAAATATCTATGTAATACAATATGAATCCTACATCGGCAACTATTAGTCTATCCTGTTTTCTGGAAATATGAGGATATTTCATCAATATACGCGTATAAGTCACTTTCTGTAGAAACTTCAATCAACACAGCTCTATATATCTTCGAATATGTGTTAAGTCATCGAACTATATAATCACGACAACTAGATTGCACTGTCTAGTGGATCATAGTTTCCTTATTTCACTTCAAACTAATAAGAACTTAACTACAGTATTCCTAACAGAATGAAACATTTAAACAGAAACAAAATTTTAAATAAAACCAACGAGGAAATAAAAATAGACATACACTTTCAGTTTTGAAAGTAAAGTCACCTCTGTATGGGTAAGTAGGGTCTATTATCTCAACTAAATTCTGAAAAGTTTAAGCAGTAAGACAGACCATTGATTTATAAACTTGAACATTTCCTAAATGCTACATAATGTTGCTCGGATTTACCGGAGGTTGGCATATGAGATCCGTGTAGTCACTGACTGAATTTAGTCCAAGATTTTGGAGCTGTTCTGTCATCAGCGTTGCTGCGCAATTGTAAAATGCTTCCAGTTTGGCTTGGTCGTGATTCGTTGGGACAAGTTTCTTCTTGTTCCCCTGATAGAATATATTCTGTACTTCGTTCAGCCACCTGTACAATTTTATCAGTGACAGATTACACAAAGACCGCAACATGTAATCACTTAGGTGTTACTGTATGTATGCGTACTTTTTGAACAGCTTTTCCTTGGCTGCTTCGATGTGCCGCATGCAAAGATGCTGGAATGCTTGGAGTTCCATCGACTCAGCTCTTGTGTGAAATTCTTCCGTGTCAACCAGACGTAATGAACTGTGAATGATGTAGAAACAAAACATATATGAATACACATAGGACATCATGTATGCATTACTTTCAGTGTCAAACTACTCACGCGAAGGAAACATGCCACAAATCTAAAACTTGCAGCATACATGGGTTGGTAACGTGCAAATGCTTCTGGGAAAATTTCAGATTTTGAATGAAAGACTTTTTCCAAGGTTTGGGAACAATAGCAAGTTCTTGGCGGTGCTCTGGTAAGACAACGTCTTCCTCTTCCTTTTCCCGCGGTTCCTTCAGCACAAAATCGACAATAGCTTTTTTCACGCTCAACAAATAATCTTCTTTAATCTCGTCTTCCACGTCCTCCAAAAGTTCAATGTGACAGTTCTAAATAATAAAAACAATGTAAACACAATAATAGGATAATAACAGGAAATAGAAGCAGATCAAATATATTTACTTTCAAATCTTTTGGCAGAAGTTTGATCATGTTCTCCATCCAGGAGTCTTCCATGGGTGCCACGTGTTCAGTGTCGATTCCATTGTGAATGTAATAATAATAACGCTAAACAATTCATAAAGAAAACTGTAAATTATGACAAATGATTATATAAAAACACAAAGCTGTTTTTATACCAAAATATCCTTTTCGGACGAGGAAATTGCAAGCGTTTTTCGTTCACCTTCTATTGGGGGGAGTTTGGCGTTGTCCACTGACTGGCTAATCGGTCGATCCTCTCCTTGTCTAAATGCATAAAGTTTAAATTTAAACAAAGTCTAATGATGTTATAGTTTCGCTATTCTTACAAAATGATATCCACCAAGGTTTTTCTAAACTGCTCCCGATCCTTTCTCATTTGGGCTCTCTCAGAACTGGCAATATCCATTTTGTGCTTCGCTTTTCGTTTGGGTTCCCCTTAGTACAAAAAATAAAACAATTTATTAGGTTATTGGTTATACATCAAAATATCATGAATTGCGTTACTTATTACGTTCAACGCGTAAGTTGCTTACTTGCGGTGAGTTCATATACAATGTCTATTCCGCTTTCTTCCGTGACATCCGCTTTAGTATTCAAAACAAAAGACGGCGGATTTTGGATCCAATCTGGCTTACTGCGCTGGTAGGGAAGGACAGGTAGCATCTTCGTGGGATCTTCAGTGTCCTTTCCTCTACTTCTCCCAACAGAAGATTGCTGCTGGGAAACATCCTTCAAATGACGCGGTAAAAATAAAAATATAGTACACTTTCTCATTCCTTTCTTTCTCTCTCTTTTCTCTCCTTTTCCTCTATCTCTTCCTCTATCTCCTCCCTCCCCTCCTTTCTTTCTTGTATTTTTCTTTCATCATAGCAGTCGGGTGCTGACGTGTTTCCTCGACCAGGAATTACAATTACAACTACAGGGAAAGTACTGCATGTGATTATCAACCAGAACGAAATAGAACGAGAGCGAATATAATTAGCCGTTCGTTGAAGATTGCGGCTATTTCCACAAATGTCATTGGCAATTTTATAGATCAAGTCTACTCTCTCAACGAAGCAGTTTAGTTCATCTTCCGGGTCTGTACACAGGGTATACCTTACCCATCTGATAAGTAACCTATATAACGTACATTTCGCTCGAAGTAGTCTAAATTCCAATTCAATTCTATCAGATACTTTTGCTCCTTTAACAATTGCAACCGGGAGGGGTTAGATCCGTTTTTATACGCTACCACAGTAAACAGAAACCTGCCTCCAGCCAGCACATGAATATAGCTGTCATTCTTACTACTCAGACGGAAACCAAAAACTCAAATCCAAGGTATATAACTCGTTAAGTACTCTATGTATGTAGGTTGTCACAGACCAGGATATGTAATCTTACTTGCATACCGCCGGTAGTAGGATGAGACATTCGTGACTATAAGAGCTAAGTTACAACCTCGATTGTCCATTTGTTAGCGAAACAGCGATTCGCAAAAAAATCACATGACTCATTAACCTGCCACATTGTAAATTTCGAAAGGCAATCAATAGATAATAATTCCCATATATAAATAAAAAACCTCACCATTTTTCAATTTGAACGAATTCTTAATTTCCCTAAAAAGGAAATGAGGAGAAATGTTTTACTAGACGATTATTGTTACACATGGAAAGAATATTGAAATGCAAAATCAGTAAACGGACTAATTATGAAAGCTTCTAGGAAATGGATTTGATTAATTAATCAACCGTTTTAAAGACATATTACAAATATTTCACTACCTACCGAATGTTTTTCCGCAGACATACTGCAGTTTATAAGAAATACATACAAATACACATTTTTTCTTAGCATGCAAGTCATTACCACCTGCTTCTGCCACTATCAAATGACTTTTTGAAATTTTCAGCATTGTTAAAGAATAGATTTTATGATGCCAATCAGAGGTTTAGAAATATTTCACTACATATGAATAAAATATGTGGCATCCAATTTATGACAGTAAGCCCTGTTCTCTAGTACCTCATGTCACTTCTTAGCATCTTAAAATTATTAACTGAGCAATTAAAGATCATCATACAGCTATTTTGGTGCACATAAACCCTTTCAAAATAACAAATTGGTCAAAGGAAAAATGCAATAACATATATAGTCATAAAAACTCAGTCATTATTTATATTCTTTTTCATTTTAAAAAAAGTATATAAAAACTATTCTATCACGACTGTTGTATCTACTGCTTGTATTTTAACTGTTGTATAAATATACGTTAATGCATGCAGTGAGATGCGTTAGTGAAATTTATTTTAAACGAAGCTATAAAATTAATTACCTGAGATCGTAATATTAATTACCCTCATTTAAATCGTAAATGTAGTATTGTCATACATTAACCTCTACTGATTATATTGAATTGGGGGAAATTAATTGAGAGTTTCACCTGGAAGATTATTTATTGATAGTTTTATTATGAATATACGATTTCAATATTAAATTCTTGAGAAAGATTTAACTGATTATAAGCGATTTATCATAGCTGATCATGGGATATGAATTAAGTGACTAGTTATTCTAAGTCTCAACATCTCTGTGTTGGATAATCGTGGTAGCTGCCTTACAGAAAACTGTCGCAGCCGCTCTATTCCCACCATGATTCGTGACTAACTCTGGCAAGGTAGTCTCAGAAGCAGGCATAGCAAACATGCAAAATGAGATTTGCGGTTCCTACATTTGAGTGGCGTGCCAGACAATATATATATGTAGAACGTGTAGTGCTAAAAGCAGATGTAGAAAAAGCAAGTTGCAAGCTAACGGAAACAAAACCCGAAGGTCATCAAGGGTCTAAGGAGTAATTGTTTTTGGACATTATTACTATAAACAGGAAGCTAGTACTATATCTTCATAGACCTTCATATATGCAAACCCGTGTCACTGATCAAATGACTGGATTATTTATTGGGAATGCAAGATGGTGGGTCATGCTATCGAACAACCCTTCAACATATTTTATACATCAACATTGTATTAAATTAGTCCCTATCTCCACCCTATTGAGACTCTATGAGCTATTACTAAAGCTCGGCTTTCATATCTCTCTATAATGACGAAAATTACAATGATAGAAATAGTTCAAATTTGAAATCGTGGTGCAACCGAAAATGACACACGCGAGTATTTAGTTCATTGCATGCCTAGTAAAATGCACGCAGTAATAGACACTAGTATTTTAAGTTCCAATTACTTATGTAAATTGTATAACGTATTATTGACATGAAGGTATAGTCCAATGATGCACCCTCGCCGTTTCATTCCCTTCCTCCCGACAGATCGGCAGATGAGAGGATGCTTCTTCAATTTTGCATACCAAGTTTAGGAATCCGCCGTAAATTATATTTAGAATTCTATTCCAAAATGACTAATTGGTTCGTCCAAAAAATGGCTGACGTCATTTTAGTGTCTTCGGAGTCCAGCAGCCACGTACAGACGCATTGCTTAGCAGCGGCGTTAAATAACGCAAGCCCTTATGAATGAATCAACTAGATTGGAGATCTAACAGTTTGGTCAACTAAACTTTCAATGAGCGCAACCATTATCGATTGTCTATAATTCAAATTCAATCTAATCCAAGAGAGTTTGTCCGCTTATTGCATTTGCTTTGTAGGTTTCTAACTGTTTCAAAGAAGCTGTAAAGGGCGTCTGTGTATTCGCAGAAGAGCAGTCATAAAATTCATTATAGCCTCGCCTCACTCAGATGCAACAGCAAGTGTCTGGATAATTCAAATCTACTTTAACTGCAGGGTGTCCAACAAAAATTTGAAAATTTAAAATAGGTTGAAAAAATACTTGTTTATTAAATATATCAACGACAATTAGATGCTGTGGTATCAAAACTGAAACGAGAGGGCTATGCGTCTGCAAAGATATACGCAAGTATGGTTCTGGTACAGTATCTAAATTTGATTCGGTAACCAGAAGATCTGTTGTTGATCTTGCTGTTACACCAATGAACACACCTGAGAGAGGTCATTTTAGTCAAAGATTAACATTACGAAATCAGGAACAGTGTGGAACATTCTGAAGAAATTTGGTAAAAATGCTTTCGTAATTTAAAATGTCAAGTTTTAACTTCTGCATTTTAAAAATCTCGACGTTTGAAAGAAAGCAAATGAGCAGAGGTTTCAAAAAGATGATAAATTGAAACATGTCTTGTTTTCCGACGAGGCTTCTTTTTCTTTGAAGCCCCAACTGAATTGCCAGAATGAGCGAATGTATCCAGCTGGGACATTGAAAACAGAAATAAAAACAGATCATCTCCTGTCCAAAAAGACGAATAACTTCCCTCTCTTCTTTGCTATATGCTGCAGTATCTTGGTACGGGAAATCAAAGTTGTATTTCGTCGAAGGATATGCCGACGTTCAAGAGGATCTTCCTGCTTACAAACAGAATTAAAAGACAATGAACCAAAGTGTGTACACTAATAAAATATGTCCGTAAATGTTTCGTGATTTTAAAGATGTGCACGGCAATAGATTTGGCAAAAAGATGGTGTCAAAGCGCACACGGCCCTAGATTTGATCGCGTGGCTACCAGAGAATACCTCATAGTTTATTGCAGCACATTCATGGCTTGCAAAATCACCAGACTTGAATGTCATTGACTGTTGCATATTAGAGTGTTACTTTCGTAACTGCAGTCCAAACGCAAAGAAATCAAAATACTGATTGATATGTTGAACGTGCTCAGTGAACCTGGGGATCCATTTCAATTGACGTCATTTGAAATCCGACCTCCGCCTGGTTTCGGCGCTTGCATAAGTATATTGAAGTTCAGGGACGACATCTTAAACGATTCCGAAAAACTAGATTTCGCCGATTGTGGCACAGCCTAGCCTGTGTTTGTTTTATAAAGGGTATTTTAATACACAAGTATTTTTTTTCTATCTGAAATTTGACGTTTTTATGGGCACCCTGTATAAATAGGGTGCCCATAAAAAACGATTGTTGAAATAAACTTCAGAATTATGAAAGTTACGTCATAGGCGGTCAGTCGGATAACAAGTAAATAGTGTATGAACAGCAACGAAGCAAGCTCATTCAGGGTCATTTCGACAGCCTGTCTGCATTTGTCGAATGGAAAAATAAAGTCTCTGGGTTTCTGAGGAAGAAACTGAACAGGCAGCACAAACTAATGAATACTCTGACAAAGCGTCGTGATGAACATGTTAACACATGTTAAACGTTGCATTATCTCTCATTTGTCCATTTATACCCATTCTAACAGCACACCAACAAACACTAGTCAAAGATTTTCAAATTCAAATTGAAATAATTTATTATCAAAGCAGCGCTGCTAAATATAGTATTTCTCGTTTTACGAAAGTATTCTTGTACGAAATTTTAAACACTAGAAAAATAATTACTAATTAAAATAAGACCAGAATTAGAACATTAACTAAATACCCTAAGGTAGAAAGAAGTCCAGATGTTTGATACAATGTATGGTGCTCCGTTCTACCTTTAACTATTTAATTAAAATTCAAATTCGTGTTTTGTTTTAAAATAAAAATATCTTTTTACTCGTTCAAATTACGTCTGCATTATACATGTGGATTAAAACTATTTTGTTCCTGCCTGATGGGGAGAAAATTATCTCGAAACAATTATCGCAATCAAAGAATGTTGTTCAGATCTGTTTCTATATCTTTTAATTTTGTTTATTATACTTATAAAGATAAATAGAATACTAAAGCTGAAAAGTTTGATTTTAGTAGCGTCAAAAATGAGATTTTCTCCAAACAATGTACAGTAATAGTAGTCAAATCTAAAGATGTTGATCTAGGGTTCTAATCGAGACTACTCTACACGTCACATGGAAATGAAATTCGGTAATCTGTAAACATTTGCCAATTTTCACAATACACCTGTCAGTGCTCTGTGTTTGTCTAATCTCCATTTTCTTTGGAATAATTTAAATTGGTAATTTTTCTTCAATGATTTATTACGTGCAATATGGCACTTTTTTATTTCTCTCCCTGTCTCGTATTCCGAATTTGTATTAACACCTGAGTGCTTAGTGTTGACATAGTTCGTGTTTGAAAATAAAAACTTATCTTTGTCATTCTTAGCAGGAATACTTTTTTCTTATAAAGAAGTTTTGAATAATAATTCGTCTTCATTTGGGGAATTTGAATTTGATCTTTTTTTACTTATTTTTGCTCATGCTTTTATGCCTCTGATTTAGTTGTTGGCTTGGTGTTTTTCGTTGTCTCTTTCTAGTCATTGAATTAGATTGCGTTTGATTTTTTAGATGCGACAAAGCATCTCTATATAAAAGGTCTGCTTGTATCTTTCTGTCTTCTGTATGTATCTATGTATGACCGGTTTGTTCAAAGTCGATTTTAATTAGTCAATCAATAATAGTGATTTAGTAAAGGACGTAATCGGTTAGTTCTAAGACTGGCCAAACTGAATAGAAGTGCAAGATCAGGTGTGGTGGTTCTTTTTCATGGCCATTTCAGAGACGAAATTAAAATTTGATGCACGAACGGATTTCTAAATTTGGTATGAAAAACTGAAGCATTCTCCCATCTCTCTCTATATATATATATGTTGGTCTGTCGACAGGAAGGGATGGAAACGACAGAGACGCACCATTGGACTTAGCGGTTCTTGTTCCTAATGTGAAAGACTGACTATCGATATTGTTCAAGTAGTGTATCTTTACAATAGGTTGATATAGTGGTGCCATATTCAACATCATTCACCAGGTTTACATCTCGAATAAGTACTGTATGCGCTCAGTATTGCGTTGTTGCTTATGCAATTTTCATCCTGAACCACATGTCCCTTCTTTGTTGTACAAATACTTTACTTTTTCTGATACATATTTTCTCTAGATGGCTATTTTTCCTTGGAATAACTTTTCATTTTTGATTCAACGAATTAAGGACTGTTTTGTAATTGGATATCTTATCAAATAGCTTGATTAGCCTAAAATAAAAATGTGCATGCTTATAATATTTCGAGGAATTTGCACACTTTTTGAAAAAAATTAAACATTTCTGTGTTATATAAAAATAACAATGCCAAATTGCAAAAACGTGTCACAGTCTATAAAAAACTCAAGTGATATATTCAACCACACGGAACACGGCTAAATGGATGTACATCCATATACACCGTCTTTGAAAACATCAAATTTATTAAACTTATTTTGTTTACCTATTTGGAGCACTCGACTTTCTTAAAAAACGAGACAAGATTCCCAGCACTGTTCATTCCGTCAGCTGTGGAAAGAGTAATTGTCTCCCAGAGTCCGCTATCCTATCGGGGTTGTCCATGAGGAAGTCCTAATGCCTAATCAGGTTTTTCATCTCAAGGTTACATCCAATTATTGCGCGCACACATGCATAGGTGTCTGACTATACACGCATTTTTTTTATAAGAAAGTGAGCCTCAAAATCATCAAACCCTAAGAAATTCATAAGAAACTCGCGAGCCTCAGCCTTCGGGCT
>JAUYWV010173366.1:0-17845 GCA_032274565.1 Nematoplana nigrocapitula
GATAACAACAACAATAGGATTTCAAAACTCTGTTTAAATTGAACTTTGAAATGCTGTATTGTTACGTTGTTAAGTATCCTATAATGTATATCGTTCATATTTGTGTATTAGATACTTTGTAATTTTTCTTATGTATAAATGCAATTTTTGGGGGAATAGGGCAGTGGCAGCACTGCAAATTGCGATTAACGTATTAGTGTTCCATCGCGTCAGGTATGGGCTGTTATATAGCAGTGCAGTGATATTAATTCAACTATTTTAAAACTTTTACTTGGGTCCGGTTGTGTAGCTTGAGTTTTAACGGGTGGTGGACCCCGACAGTGTTGCGGCCTACAGCATACCAAAGGACTTCAGCAAGGCGTGTTCGCGGGAACTAGGAAGCAGTATGCCTTCTCTAAAACCGGCGCCATACACACCGTGCATGAACCACTGCGCATGTGAATGGTTGTAACACTGTAAACTATGTGTAAGATAGCGTACATGCCAAAAAATCTGGAGTCGACTCATTTCCCTCGCAAATACCAGTCGACTCCGGCAGGACTCTGCCTACTGCTTGGGATCAAGGTCGTCGACTCCCTATTAAGAGGCAATGTTTGAGTCTGTGTGTGCGCGTGAAATTATGTTATTTTATTCTTGGTTGTAATTTAAACTAAAGGTTGAATTGGCAGGTATGAAACAGGATAAATGTAGATCTATGCATTTAGAAAACTTAGTGTCTGTTATTTTTCAATGGACAAAATTTTTCAAAGTTTAGTTATGTTTTTGTTTTTCGTATGACATTCTTGTCATTATCTGTCACTAATGGGCAACGAGTCTCCAACCTTGCAAACCAAATCACCTCTTCAGCAGATCTGTGTGATTAACATGTCATACTTCTTATTCGTAGTTATGCAGAGGTGGACACCAGCATCCACCACAGAGGGCAGCAGCCATGGGAGGAGACGTCATGAATCGGACAGTTTTGTTCGTCCTAACGGACTTAGAGGCGGTGCACCACGACGGCTACTGTCCATGGACCTCTATTTGGGCGGCCGCTGAAATTAATCATGAATGGGGACCCGCCGGATTTCGATCCAGCGCGTTACCACTACACCACCACGGCTGTTACTGTTCACCGGGATCTTCTTCTAATACTACTTCCCGGACGTATTACTAATCCAGGGGGCGGTTCAACGCCCTGATCTCCATCAGGAAGGGAAGCGCGCGGGACAATCTGCCAGGGGAGCCAGAGCGCCCCAGATACGAGTTCATCATCACGGATTCCTCTGAGCGGCCGTGCCGGCAGGTACATCTAACGTGGGCATAGAGAGTGTCTCAGCTAAGGGATGCTAACTTGATCAATATTACTGAGATGAGGCTGCATGATTAGCATGAAATAACAGAGGTGGACACCAGCCCTCACCCAAGCGATACCAAAACTTTCTACGGCATTATGGGCCTTAGAAGGGTGGCCGCAATTTAACCCAGACGGTCCCACCTTCTCAGAACTCCACACATATGCCCAAGCCTAACCAAGATGTCCTCGTGTATTTCCACCACCAATCGGGGTGGTTCCCAGGACACCGTGTGCGTAGGGGCCCTGAAGGTTAGACTTTGCAGATATTTACGACTCACTCAATCAGAATCTCAAAGATCAGATGTTTTAAATACAACATGCCAAACTGTTATCATAACAGCGCCAAGGACACCCCAAAACATCAGTTAATATTGCCTAATTGGTTATCAAGTGATACATTGATGGCTATTTCCAGATCGAGGGGACGCGTCAGCGCCCTGACCTCCCGGAAGATCGAAAGAAAAGAGAGACAGAAGAGAAAAAGAACAAAGATAGGGTGAGAGAGGAGAGAGAAACCCTAGGAGGTCTCTGGGAATGCATCACTTGGTCTGCTGGGGCAGGACACCCCGCCACGAAATGTCGGCTTCATACATGATCAGTTTAGTTCTCGGGCACGATGTCAACCAGACAGGCAAACAGCTTGTCAAAGTTATTGTAGCTAAAGGCTCCATCGTCTGCTCTTCCATCTCGCATTCGCGTTTTCCTACTCGTCGCCTCTCCACTATTGAGTTTCAAATTTCGAGTTTAATTTCTATACACGGAGACAAAGTGTGGACGCGATATAAGGGGGAAATTTTCTGTGCCCTTATATTTATCCGACAATAGGAGATGCGTCTCAAACCGAACATTTTGCGCGAACTCAGCGAGGATAATTCGGTGACCCCGCAGCCACCGGTGGCCAGCCAGATGGACGGATTGCCAAGATACACCACCCCGAACGACATTCTGATCCTCGAGGACGAACTTCAGCGGATCCAGTTGAGGGGAGCGGTGAATGTGCAGCAGTTGGTCACCGGAGTTGTTGTCGCCTTGCTCGGAATGGAACCTGAGGATAATCTGGGTAAGGGAGAGGTCTCGAAGATGGCAGGAACCGTCGTCGTTCCCAGAAAAATTATGATTGTTAAGGAGTTCTGCTATCTACTATTGAAGGCTAAAAAATACATCCAGAGTCTATTAGAGTGAATACAGTTCACATTTGTTCCATCTAGCATGTTGCAATTATTATTTTTTACATTGAGCTAAAATGATCTTAAATTGAAACAGTGATAGCATTGCTACGACAAAGGAATACGGGCTCCTGTGGCCTCTTTAGTTTAATATTGTAGGTTACCACCATAAAGTTTGGACCGTACGTACACTCACGCAAATGGCTAGTTAGGACACACTTGTATTAAAACACTACTAATTCTTCACATCACTTCGTGGCGGAAAAATGGGTTTCCTTCGATTTTACTTTAAAAGTAATGCCGTTCTTCTATTATTACTCATTTTGAAACTAGTAGTATGAAAAATTATTGTTAGAAATTTTAAATCAAGTCATTTAAAAATTGTATGCCACTCCTCAACGTCTATCTTTATAGTTCTAGTCTTGAGTGCATGTGATCAAATATGTATGGGTGGCACATTGGATTTGACTGAATGATACCGTGCTAGATTTTGCAAGGTTTAGATACATTTTGTTTGAAATTTATCTTCCTGAAGTTTATTTATTCCATCTATTCTTCCCAGTACATGTATTTTGATGCCAGAAGCCCATCATTGATGAGGTAAGGAGTAGGGTGGGCCGGCCAGCTAGTCTGGATCGAAATGGACTCTCTGTCCTGGTGCATCCTAAGTCAGTAGGGCTGTTTCGATCAAACTGGTGTGTAGTGATGTTGGGTGAATACTGAGTGAGCACCGCCCAGTTTAATGTGTATTTCGGCGATTAATGCTATTCAGTTAACAACGGAATGAACTTATTTCGTAGGTAAATTTGTTGTGGAAGAATTCACCTTTTTGGATCTGCCTGCTCAAATCGAACCGCCTCCCTTGGAGATTAGCGGAGGCGAGGGAGACGGCCGCTATTTGGCCCTGGTCAGTGGACTGGGTCTGGGTGGGCACAGCGAGGACCCGCTGCGAATGCAACTCCTCGTCGACACCCTTTCCGGCCTCCTGGGGACTGGGGACGATCAGCGATCGGCCGCGGGCATTGTTCGACTGGTAATGGCTGGAAATTGCCTGAGTAAGGACATTCAGGACAAAGACAAATTGGCCAATCAGGTGAGGGAATTTACAGTGAATGGTAACAATCATTAGCAAGCCACTGTCTAGAAGTAACAGACAGTATTCGACCGGTATCAGAACGCAAGTCCCCACGACCTCATGCAGCCACCTTCTGCTTCTTCTTCTTCTTCTGGTTCCCGGTCCGGTTTAGTCCGACCCCCACCGCAAAGTGCAACATTCACTAGGACCTGTGATTTCTTTCACCTCTCTTTCCCATGATGGCGCTGATGGCAAGAGTAGCTGAGGGTTGTGCGTTTGCTACTGGTCCAGTGAAGATTAAACCTGTGTTATTTAAAACTACACGGGCCACCTCTGTGACCCGGAAACAATGGGTTAATCTTCCTAAGTATTATTTTATCGACTCTGTATGGATTTGGTCTGTAATAATACCTTGAAACGGCAGACGGTTTTTGGGGACACCCGCCCTCGAAATACAACAAGAAGTCGTCTATATTATCATCATTGATTCCTTAGCCGGAATAGGCGTTGGGTGTACCCATAATTATGACTATCCTTATTCCAACTGTCCCAGCCTTTACATCTCAATGATTCAAGTCTGATTGGCTGCTATAAATAAATTGACGTCATTGGAATTCCCAAATATATTTTTAGATTATCGATTTGTTATACTCAAAGACTTTAAATAGATTATCTAGACCTCGCACTGCGGGGAATTCCCCGTTGTTTCGTTTTCCAAGTTTCGTTATCTCTGGGTGGTAGAAAAAATGGTTTATTATTGATTTTAATGCAAATTCACGTAATTTCAAAGAAGCAAAATTACATGAAATATAACACAGATATGAATGAAAATTATATTAAAATGTGCGCCTGGATGAGAGCTAAAATAATACATAACTTATAGAAGTATACCTTAAATAATAAAAATGTTTTTCCGATAACGCCTTTAAGTAGTTTATCTGCGCCCTCTCACCCTCTAAGCCATAGAGACACCTGCAGTGGATAATGTGTAAGCAGTATCAATCGGAATGAAAACTGGATTAAACTAGTTTTGTCTCGCGCCGTCTCTGTGTCACAGACTATCAAAGACTTATAAATGACAGATTTTCAGACAGGCAAATGTAGGTGATATGTGAACATGATATGAAAAGTAAAACTGTAGAAATTTGCGCCTGAATTCGAGCTACAATAATATGTAACTTATATTAGAATAGTTTAAAAAATAAAAAAGTTCTCCGCTTGTAAATATACCAAATTTTGCATATTTTTAAGCCATGGTGTGCGGCAGAAGAACTGGGTGTGACTTTTTCTTACCACCCAGACATTCTGATTGGTTGATTTTACTGGAATTCCTTCATAACGCTTTCCTTACATGTAACAAATTAGCAATGTTCTGTCTACCTATATTGAAGTCTGTGGTTCTTGTCCACACAGTGTCAATTGTGGTTTCTTCTTCCCATTGCTTTCTTTGAAAAAGTGGTAAAACAGCATTTGGTGACACTTAGTTCCACTTTCCATTTACGTGTCCATGGCTCTATACGGTCCAGGTTGGGTTGTAATTTGCCTCTCCTAGCTTAACTCTGATTGACTGACGCTTCCGACGTTAGATATTGATTCGCCGATGCAGCCGTTTAATAGGTATAGTGTACCTAACGCCAAGGTTAGCCGAATCAGCAAACGTCAAGGTAACAACTGGCACGCGTCATAATCTATTTATAGCATATCTATCGACAAACTAAAATCGATTTTTCCAACTCAGTCGAATGATTTGGGAGGTATAAGCAGAAAAGGAGAGAGCGTGTACTGTATAAAGCTGTGTTGGTTGTTCTATATCTCCGCGCAATTTCCCCTCCATTTCAGAAAGTGCAAGACGCCCTACGTCACCACGCCCTTCTGGTGCAGCATCCGCCCGTGGTGCACACAGCCTCAGTAGTGACCAGTCGACAGGGGCTGAACACGGCGGAGATCTTCAAGAAGATCTACACAAATCCAGAACTCTATTCTCAGTAAGAGAAAAAGGACAGAAGGAGACGGCGCATTGCCAGGAATTGGCTATTTGGGGCGAATTACGTTTTGGAGTTGATTATGAAAGATCAGTTTGCAATTTTCTAATATAGCCTAATTTGGCAGAAATCTCAATGGATTGAGCTATTGTATAACGTGTCTTTGTCTCATCTGCGTTGCGTTGGTAGATGAAGTCATCTTCTCTGACTTAGACCTTAGCCGCCCTAACAATATAATAAAGGAAATCCCCAGTAGCAGGGACAATACAATAAAAGTGAACAAAGCTCTTTCCATAATATACATTAAAAGATATTGTTCATTTCAGTTCAGTAGGCGTAAGCCATTTTCTGGGTCTTGGACATTTTTCGTGATGGCCACCTTCTTTTCGCACTGTAACCAAGACCATGCTGTCGCCTCTACTTTTCCAATGATCAGATTTTCTCAACTTTTATTTTCTTTCCCATCTTTAAGAAGCCTTCCTCTTTTGGAACTCCTAGAGTATTCTTAATCCTTTCATTTGTCTTCCTTTCCTGCCAATTCACTCTCAGCACTCTTTTCCAAAGCCATACAACGACCATGGACATCCTTTTCATCGTCATAGATGTAATTTCATTGTTGAATAGAGATGTTTTCATTTCATCGTCGAAGAGAGATGTTTTCATTTCATCGTTGAAGAGAGTTGTTGTTATTTTATCGTTGAAGAGAGATGCTGTCATTTTATCGTTGAAGAGAGATGTTGTTATTTCATCGTTGAAGAGAGGATGTCATTTTATAGTTGAAGAGAGGTGATATCTTTCAACGTGAAGAGAGATAATGTCATTTTATCGTTGAAGTAAGATGTTGTTATTTCATCGTTGAAGAGAGGATGTCATTTCATCATTGAAGAGAGATGATGTCATTTTATCGTTGAAAAGAGATGATGCCATTTCATCTTTGAAAAGAGAGTTGAAAGTGCAGTGAGTGAAAAAGACGTCAGAGATACGGAGATCGCATTCAAAATAGTTGAGCGATTTCCGCGTTTATTGAAGCGACAGCGTGCACTGAGAAGCAAGAATGGACACCAGAGAAATAGCCGGAAGCAGTGCAATGGTCAGAGTAGTTGGTAATAATAGCAAGCTTCTTGAAATATAAGAGGAGAATGAGGACAGTCTATTTCTAGTTGCTTGAATCTAGAACACAAAATTGCTGCTTATTATTTTTCCAATCCTCCTGACAAGTACTGCTCATCCCGTCCCTACAGAAGCAGCGGTTCTGGTGGTGACGCGGGCGGTGATGATAAGACAAGGAAACGTCGTGACAGCTACGACTTCAACCAGACCATGCAAATGCTTGGCCTGGAAGATCAGGATAACACCAAAGACGACCCGTCCAGCGTCCAAGGCGCCTACCTCTCCTATCTCCATATGCGTCATCTGAAAATTCGGGATGTCCAGAGAACGGTGAGCAAGCGACTGTCATTCGGTGTTCTTTACTAGCCAAAGTGTGCTTTGGAATTATAGCCAACAATGAATGAATACTGGGAAAACTTGTTCCACTATAGTCAGGATTAAACCCGGTGATATTACTTTCATTCAGTTTAAATATTTTTTCTGGTTTGTTTACTGCTGTTACTGCATTTCTAATTCTGCAGTTTTTCCGTGTGTCATCTCTGTGCAGTGCCTGTCCATCCTGAACTACTTCCGTTCCATCGAACGCACCCTGACAATCAACGACCAGGGCCTCTCCTTCGGTATCACGGTGGATCGAAGGTGCGTATTTTTCCCGCCAGGGAACCACAGGTCATGGATTCCATCCTGTAACTCACTCTTGGAAATGTCACTGGGACACTGGCGATACGCTGCGTTGTTGGCACCGACATCACCAAACTGCTTCTCTCGAAACATCTCCTTGACAAGAGGGAACAAGAGCAAATCACATGCAGACAAATCGGGAGAGTAGGCCGGATGAGAAAGGCATTCCCAGCCCCTACTATTTCCCAAAATTAACTAAAATAGAATTTGATACTCTCACTGAAGTTGTTGTTCTAATTATATCTCAGGGGAGTTTTCAACCTATCATTTTTTCAGTCCTCAAAATCATCGCGTTGGCACGGAGCTCGGAGGTCACCAAGGAGGCAGTGGGAATTTAGGAGCTCACGGCTACCTGTTCAATTGCCCCAGGGATTTCAAGTGAGTCCCCATGATCACCAATGATCTATGCGATGAGGGTTAGGTAGGCGAGGAGAAAAGAACTGGACAGTGAAGGAGAAGGTGGGGAGGTCTTGGGGAGACACGTCGAAGGAAGGACAAGTAGGAGAAAGAGAGAGGTGGATGCGATGAAGGTAGGAGGCGAGGAGAAAAGAACTGGACAGTGAAGGATGAGGTGCAGAGGTCTTGGGGAGACTCGTCGCAAGAAGGACAGGAAGGAGAAAGAGAGAGGTGGATGCGATGAAGGTAGGAGGCGAAGAGAAAAGAACTGGACAGTGAATGTGAAGGTAGGGAGGTATTGGCAGAACACGTTGCAGGAAGTACAAGTAGGAGAAGGAAAGAGGTGGGTGCGATGAAGGTAGGAGGCGAGGATAAGAGAGCTGGGCAGTGAAGGATAAGGTGGGGAGGTCTTGGGGAAACACGTCGCAGAAAGGACAGGTAGGAGCAGAAGAGAGGTGGATGCAATGAAGGTAGGAGGCGAGGTGAAGCGACCTGGACTTTATTGTCGTAGGAAAGACATTTGATTGCTTCTACTAAAAGATCCTCGTTTTTGTTTTAGAGCGAACGAGTTGGAGTTTATGCAGTTTGCCGAAGTGCAAAATCACGACGATTTCTACTTCCATGAAGAGGGTCGTATTCATGTTCGCGACCAGATCGGCTATTATTGCCTCTATGACGCCTCAGTGCGGGATTTGAAGTAAGCCCTCCATCATTCCGGTGCACGTTGCACCATGCACTCTAGACGCCAATGTCTTATTTGTCGCTACATTCTTTCAATTTTCTTTAGGCAACTGAAAAAGGATCTGCTCATCGTCGCATCGGACTACATCGAGAAGGACAAACTTTTGAGAAGCAGCTCGCTGTTCAGACGGAAGCGAACCAGAGCAGATGTAATGAATGCTGTTGTATTTTTTTCTACTTCACTTGTGCACCTGTTGCTTGCTAATTTGGAGATCTGTCTGTCTACTGTGTGTCTTGTAGGAAAGTAGTCAAGGCGATTTCGACATTTCCCAGTACGCGCATAGAGAAATCGATCGCTTTGGTGTCCTCTACGACATTTGGACCAATCACACCGCGTTCATGGAGTGCAAGAAGAATGTAAGGGAATATATTAATATGTTGCTTCATTTTCCCCTTTTAGTTTTGTTATCTGATATCAGGAACGAGCTGGATGTACAAACTGAACGGTTTATTGTTAAAAAGTAGAAACTTACATACTTTAAGCATATAGTGTGTCATAATGAAATGGAAAATAGATCCTACAGAAGGACAGAATCTATAGGAAGATTTATGCTGCCATAAGAGAAGGAATGCTCCGAGCAGAGTTTGCTGTTAACAGAGAGGAGAACGCATTTTGTTTGTTAAGATCAGATCATTTTCTGATTTGAAGGACATCGCTGTTAGGAATAGTAGGAAATCTAGGCAGTGACGCTTACCTAAAATTGCTCTTTCGGGATTTAGGCTTTAGCTATAGCACATTTTCTCGAAGAGTGTACAGTACTTTCGGATTAATCTAAAATACCCATTCGCTGTATGAATAAAATCCCCAAAATAGACTTTATTGAGATTACTGGAATACATGTACATAGGTTATAATTTACTTTTAGTGAATTTGGCGAAGTGTCTTATGGCAGGTATTGGGGCTGATTTTCGTTAGGAAATGTCACGCTCTGAATTGGAGGCAGTCGTCGGTGCTCCTAATTATCGATTTTAATCAGTACTTTTTCGCGATTTCAGAAATATAATTGTGTTTCGTCTCCTGCTGATAAATGTTCAGTTTTATGACCATTTCGGGTCCCTAGGAGAACATCCAGCATATGCTTTTCCGCGTTCAGTCAAGATCTTCCAGGATGTGTAGACTTTTGAGGAGACCATAAAAGACGGAAGAATCAGCGCGCTGTCAGTCATGTTTTCTCGACAAGGATTTCTTCATTGCAGCATACACTTATCCGGGGGGACATCGAGGAATTGGGGGGGAATTTACAATTGAACCAGAGATCACCCTTCTCTACTACTTATTCTACAATGTTTTGCGTCGAGCAGCTGATGGACGTCTACATGGAGGCCTATCAGAACGTGTTCTCTCGTGACGAGCGTCGCCGCTTGGCCCAGGTGATGTTCGACTTGATGCACCAGGAACCGCGTCTGGATTTCGGCGAGAGATACTTCGTCCTCTCCTACCGGCTCGAATGCGCCGTTCTCCGGCTGAAGACCAACTTTATGAAGCGCTTATTGGACCGGCAGGTAAGTAGTGGGTAGGGGGGACAACTAGCGTCTATCATGTTGCTCATGTCCGTCCGCTTGCTGCTTCAGATTGAGGACATGCGAGAATATCGACGGAAAATCACCCACGAGGATTTAAACAATGTCTATGGGCTTCCCTTGGATATTTTGTTGAGAAATCCCATCGCAGTCAACAGCGATGAGTAAGTGACGCCTGATTTGACCCGTATCTCCTCTTCGCGTAGTGTTCAAGAGATGCCCATTCTCCTACTACTGTCTGACGAGGAATTTCTTCCAAGCAATTTTTCGGCGTCGCCTGGGAGGAAATGAAAGCTTCTCGTCTTATAATTTTGCAAATGTATCTTCTTTTGGCGTAGTACTTACGCATTATATACGGGTGGAAAACAATCATCCACCAAAGTGCCACTCGCTACCATCGATCAACATAACAAAAATTAGCAAACATCAAACAAACAAACAAACCTAAAAAAGACAGCTGTCAGATTCTGTAGTATATTGATGTAGCTTTGCTTTATTGAGAAAAAGTAAATTAATCAATAAATCAATAACGGGGAATGCAATGTGATTGGTCAATGGTAACGTCACCGCGGAGTGAGGTGTTCTTTAACTCCTTAAATTTTCATTGAGATCGCATGTCAAGGACAGGTATAAAATGACGTAATGATTTGGTAGTCTTAAAATGGCCTTAAAAGAGCTTAAAATCTGAAGCTTACGGTTTGAATGTGTGAATTTAAAAACAAAACAGACAGTGACAATCTTGGGGGAAAGCGCCTTCGTTTGAGTCCACTTACGACGCGCTGCGAAGTCAGGATCTCGAGTTTTTACGGCACAAATAATGAAAAGATATTTATCGAGATTTATGGTTTTCTTAAAATTTCTATCAACTGGTTCACTCTATTCTATAACCAACCAAGGCTATGTGATTTTTTTTTTTTGGGTACTCCTGGCCGACTAGGGGTTAGTGATCGTCAGAAGTTCCGAAGTAGATTACGAACAAACAGTGCTATTCAGTTGATAGCGTGTTCCAAGCTCTCCTCCTATTCAACCAGCTCTGTAGTTGATCCGGGGAAGATGCATTATGTCGGTCTATACCCAACTGAGGTGAACTGGAAATCCTACTTCATCTTGCCTGCCGTGGAAGTCAGTAATTTAGCAAATTAGACCTGCGAGAGATCAATAAACAGAGAAATTAACTGATGCCTTGTTGACGGCAAACAATGGAGACAAAGGAGCAAAGAGGCCAGCGCCATAGCAGTGACAAGCAGAGCAGACAGTGTAACGTAGATATATACACAAAGTATAGCAGCTATAAATGCAGCGGAAAATCATAAAACTGGGACGATTAGCACAACGGAATGTGTCGACATCCTCACACTTGTCCTGCTAGTTGGTTGCACCCACACAAAAGATGAGTGCAAAGCAGAAGAAACACTCCGTGGGTCACCAAAACTACTTCGGCTGGAAACTACATCAGTTTTATTGTCAATATGAGCGACAGTTAACCCCAATATGAGCCATTGGGTGAGTTTATGCTTCGTTCTGAAAACATTTCGAAAACCGAGTTGAAGACCAAACATGTGTAAACTCAAATGTTCCTTGTGTTGAAAGCGTTTGGAAACCCTTTGACGATGTTATTTCAGAGTTCAATCCAGTCCCTAAAGTTTTCAAAATCAAGTTGGCATGTTAATTTCTTATCTATAATCAATCTCCGGCGGATTCAAAACCACTTTAGTTTATTCTCAATGGATCATTTAGTTTTAAAAAGACCGCGACAAACAGAGATTAACATATTGTTGAGTAATTAAAACAAACAATTTCCAACTAATTGTTCAGATAAGGAAGTTAAATGAACGTCTTATTATTCTCCAGGGAATTATTCGAAGGGGGCTTCTAAACAACAAAGCCTCCTTGATTGAGAGTTCCACAATGTGCCAAGTCGCGTACTTGATTCGATATTCGGCTGTGCTGCCCGTACAAGTACATCAGAGGTCTGTAGATGCGGATTGATTGCAGTCGGATTCGAAACTTGAGAACCATCTTCCTTCAGGCTAAGGTATATGCCAACCTTGTTTGAGGAAAACGCAAACCGGAGTGAATCTCAACGAATAAAGCGTATCAACCGCTTGGCAAGTTTAAGAGAAGAACGACCAAATAGAGATGCTAGAAGAAAGAGCAGAACACTTATTTTTATTATGGAAATGCTAAATAGGAGAAACTTGTGAGTAGTATGAACGAGACACATTCTAGGGCAACCATTTCCCCTCCTTCTCTCCTCTGAAGAAATGCTCTCCGCAGCGTGTTCCTGCTCGAATTCCACCCCTCTCTGGCCATCGCCAGTCGGAGCTCGGAGGCACTCGACCGCACCTACATGGAACTGCACAATATGCACCGGCCGAAGCGTGTGGTGGAGGAGGTGCAGCTGGAGAAACGGTTATACGAGGTGCTCCTATACGAATGGCGACACATGGACAAGATGGGCGCCTCCTATTCGCCGGCTGTGCAGAAAGATGTACGTAGACGATCGATCGATAGATTGTGGATGTGTTTTCTACATTGGCCTCCCCCCCCCTGCTCCTCGTACCACCCTGCCGCCGCTTGGGATCATAACACTCAATATCCTCGTAGGCTCCTCTGTTGAAAATATGGCTTTACGTACCATTTAACAGCTCATCACCACATATCTGCTTGTGTGTGATCATTGAGAGCCTCCCGTTAATCATGGAGTTTTCTTCCAAACATTGTGTGCCTATTCGTTCAAAAAATATTTGTACAGTGATTAGCGCGAGAGAAAATTAGTAATAAGACAAGATGAACATCAGTCATTTAATATTATTACCTTGTCACGCTAAACAGTTTTCTAGGCGGGAAACCAGGGACCTGTTTCATAAAAGTGCTACCAGCTCCTAAATTTACTAGCAGCTAATTTTTAGGAGCCGCTGAATATAACAGTAAACCGCACTCGAAAATCCCAAAATGAACCAATAAGATAAGAGATTTAGTCGGTGACGTCATATTTGTCGATGACTTTAGGAGCTCGTAAATTACGCGTTAAGGTCTGTTGCATATAATTTAGGAGCTCCTAAATTTAGTTGTATATTCACTGCTAAATTTAACCACCTTGACATCTTGCTAAACTGTGTGGGCAACACAGGACCACTAGCTGGCAATATTTTCTCTACCCTTGCGCATCCAACCATTAAGGCCTCGAACGATCTATTGTTATCTCATATATCGCACGGGAGTCAACTGGTTTGTAGGTAAATGGCATGCGCTGAAGCGTCAAAGCAGTGCCAGGGGCTCTCCTGCTGGATCTCCCAGAACAGTCAAATCTGTCAAAATATTGTTTTACACTCATTACCGCTAACACATGCAATGGATTAGAGTTACAAATGTATTGCGCGCGTTTTAGCGATCGCAAATTCACCTTTTACTTAACTAACACGTACGAGTGCCTTGAGGCTCGTTTGAAATTTTAAAAAGTATCCAAGAATCCATGGGGCATACGGCATGACCTTCAGAGTAGCTGCTTTTCATAATAACTGATTATTTACACAAACGTAGAATCAAAAAACTGTGAAGTACCAGACCGCATTCTTTTGTCTCAACTATTGCACGGACGTATTGGTTTGATAAAATGTCTATTTGTCGTTGGGTACAGATCTTCGCTAGCCACTTCGTCGAGGACCCCATCATGATGACCCAGTTGGCGGACACCCTATACAAGAGCCTCGAGGCGAAGAACACGCGAGGGGACAAGAAGTCGCGCAAGATCAAGCTGGTCAACGGGCTGGGCCGTCTGTTCGATCTGGTCAGTAATCGATTCCGCCTGATCGATTGCACGTGGCAGTGCGAGGTGTTGGCCAAACTCTATCGGCATTTGGCGGTGGAGATGGCCTATGACGATTTCCACCTCTACCTGCGCTTCATCCAGTTCGAGGCGGCCAAGAAGAAGGAGGGCGCTGAGACCGCCAAACCCCCGCTCTACATCACCAGCATCCAGGAGGATGATACCGCTGTGGACAAGTTCGTAACCGCCAGATTCGACTTCTAGCCTTCCCCACCTCCTCCTTCACTGTCCAGCTCTCTTCTTCTTCTTTGTTGTTGTTGTTCTAGCTCCCGGTAGAGGGGACGCGTCATCGCCCCGACTTCGCACAGGAGAGATAGAACAAAGGAGAGAGAGGAGGAGATGTTAGAGAGTAAAGAGAAAGCAAAAGAAAGAGAAAATAAAGAGGTTAAGGTATGAAAAAAAGATAAGAGAGAGGAGATAAAATGCACCGTATGAGATCCCATGGAACGCAGCGCTTTGCATGCCGGAGCCGCCACGAGAAGGCGTCTGCCTAGGGATATTCTCTCCTCCTTCAATGTATGTAGTTATTTTTTCGTTTTATATGGCTAATTAAAATAATCAAAAGACTATAGTTACAATTTTAACGCCCCCCTCCAAATTCGTCAAACATTTTCAAAACGGACTACTAACTATAGTTGTATTGTTTGTAATTAGTACATAAATTGATTATTTTATTTATATTACAAAACGAAAAATGTTAAAACGTATCGTCAGCGTTGCTGTATGTTTGCATCTTGAAGGAGGCGGGACGGGTATGTCAGTCGGTTGAACTGTCCTTTGCGAAAAGGTCCATCCTGGTGCCACAACAGTACGTCGTGTATTGGTTGGGGGCAATATTCTTCAGATCGGATATGGTCCGCCAAGGACAATCTTTTCTCTCGGAGGACAACACTGGGAGGCGTCAAGTTTGTTCGTTCGTATAGATCCCGATTGGTTATCCGCGTTGGCCACTGGATTCCAAAGGCGCTCCGAATCATTCTCGAGTGTACACCGTTAAATTCCTTTTCAAAAGTGTCTGTTAAGGTCCATGCTTCGGCGTTGTAGAAAAGGACCAATTCAATAGTGGCTTTGAAAAGCAGTGTCAGGCAAATTAGGAAAAATTCCAAACTGGGCGAAGCCGCTGAACAGCTAGCCAGGCGAGGCCACGACATTCGGAAAAGTCCATGTGACAATCCGGGACGGAGCCACCTAGGTATCGAAAAGTATTGCAGGAAGGCAATACATGGTCCACATCGCTTTCATCCTTGCAGCGAACGTTCGTTGGGAGTCCGGTAGGAATCGTGAGTACTTCCGTTTTCGTGGTGTTGAGTTGTAGGCCCACTCTGGCCGCTGTTGTTACCAGTTGTGTCACCAATCGCTGTGCAGCTTCTTGCGTCGACGCTAGTAATGCCAGGTCATCTGCGTACGCTAAGATAGACAATCTTTGTTCAGGAAACCAACTGCTTCTACGCCTTCTGATAATGTACCCATTGGAGTCATCAGGGATTGCACTTCGAATTACCCAATCTAGAATTAGCGCAAATAAGTAGGGTTCTAAGGTGTCGCCTTGTAATACACCTGATGATGTATTGAACTCCTCTGTAAGACCATCCGAGGTGAGCACTCTGGCAGTGGTGTTGTTGTTAAGTCCACTAATAGCGTTAATCAAAGTCATTGGAACATTATATACTTCCATAATCTTGGCCACCGAGTCGAGAGCCTTCCGAAAATCCACAAAGATGCATTTATAGTTTATAGATGCATTATTGATGTAACATATATAAAGCCTAATAATATACAATAGGATTTATTCTTCAAATGTTTGAGATTGACCGTCTGACAGATTTGAATGTAAATGGCTAACAGGTTTCTCTCTACACCAAAGCTTTCGTCATCGCCTCCTCCTTCGCAGTCAGTCGACTATTCGGCACACGTCGGCCCCGTACAGTGTAGTTCCTCTATATCAACTCACTTTCTCTCCTCCCCTTGGTCTCCGTATTACGCAGATGTTGCTGCAGTCGACTAACTCACAAAAAGTGGATCGTTTCTATACGTGACGTTACCATTGGCATGAATTTATAATTTTACCAGTGGACTAAACAGACTTGTAAATGGTGTACAGTATGTAGTATGAGTTATTTGCAATACTTCGTAATTAGCAGTTTTTAATCTCAATTGGGTCAAACCATAGCGCATGTTGTGCCGAGTTATTCAAATGGTGAGTACCAAAAAGGTGTAGCTCTTTCCGATTGATGGTTTATGTGTATTTTCATAAAATGTGAACAGAGTAATTCAGTTGAGAGAGAGAAAGCAGTCTATTTATATTTATGTACTACAATATGATTACAGCATTTCAAGAAATGGGTTTCCGGTCGGTGGGATTCCTGTCAGTGGGTTTCCGATAAGTGGGTTTCTGGTAAGTGGGTTTTCCGATAAGTGCGTTTCCGGTAAGTGGGTTTTCCGGTAAGTGGGTTTTCTGGTAAGTAGGTTTTCCGGTAAGTGGGTTTTCAGATAAGTGGATTTTCTGCTAAGGGGGATTCCGATAAGGGGGTTTCCGGTAAGTGGGTTTTCCGGTAAGTGCGTTTTCAGCTAAGTGGGTTTGCGGTAACTGGCTCGCAACTTTGCATCTCTATACTGTGTCTCGGTCTGTTGGGAGAAAGGGAAGGACGGGATCGACACGAAGACGAATCATTGAATCTTGGGTGGTCCCTGTTGCAGGTTCGACATGCTTGGCAGTATTGACTCCAACACCGGGAGTATGGATATGGGGTGGGACACAGATCAGTTCCCCATGAGTTTGCGGGATACGACCGCCGTGATGCGAGTGATCATCGAACAGGGGGGCATTCGTCCGGGTGGACTCAATTTTGACTGCAAAGTAAGTATAGAAGGCCCTCTGTTTCGTGTGTGCTGTTTCCTGTTATAAAGAGTATTGTTTTCATAGAGCTAATCCATAAGCCAGTTTCTGAATTTTATACAAACACTATTAAAGCCACTACACTATATACGTAGATTGTTGGGGCACTTCAGTTCGTCCAATAGATCACTATATATTGATGACACACTTAAGTTCGTCCAATAGATCACTATATATTGATGACACACTTCAGTTCGTCCAATCGATCACTATATATTGATGACACACTTGAGTCGATATGCGATTTAATGTTTTTAGAATAATCCGAGGCGATTTTACGATTCTCTGTTTAGGTGCGTCGCGAATCTGTGGCCTTAGAGGACCTCTTCATCGCCCACATCGGTGCTATGGATTGCTTTGCTAGAGGCCTGAGAGCAGCCGCTCGCATAGCACAGGATAAGGTGCTCGATGACATGATTCAGGTAGTCCGTGTTTCTACCATTCTTTCTTATATCGTATTCCAACTTAAACAGTATTTTTCCAGAAACGCTATATCAGCTTTGAGAGTGGTATTGGTAAGAAGATTCATGAAGGTAGCACAAGTTTCGAGGAGTTAGAGGTAGGTGATATAGAGGCTTTTGATTTTGTTAGTATGTGCTTAAATACAGCAATAAAGCATCTCTGAAGAGAAAGTACTGAACTGTTTTGTTATAAATGCAGGCACATATTGTATGTTTATAAAGGCTCTTGATCGATACTGTATAAAAATTGGATGCAGATAATAATGGACATGCTAGAGAGAGAGTAAGTATAGTAGTAGGTTTGTGTAGGTCAGGGTAGTGGAAGAAAAGGCGAAAATCGCAGAAATGTACTAGGTAAAGAGATAAGGTGGCTCAGTGGGTTGAGCGGTTGACTGCCGTGGTGAGGTTGGTGGGCTGGGTTCGAGTCCCGGCTCGGGCTATGATAAAATCCCCTGGTCCCTGGTTGACAGCTGTGTCAATCGAGTTCTTAGCGACCCGAAAGTGTTCGTTTGGTCTGATGCTGGATCTTACAGGTGGCGCTGGGGACCGTGAGAGAGAAATTCATGTACCATCAAATCATTATATATAATTTCCAAAATATACTCCTACTAGTAGTATGCAAATAAAAAAATATAATATTTTCAAGAGGAT
>JAUYWV010173477.1:4051-17838 GCA_032274565.1 Nematoplana nigrocapitula
CTTTTTCTTATCCAGCTTTGGGGTTACTTCTACTTCATCAACATCCTGCACGACAGACTCTAGCGGAATTCTCGGCGCTTCATCTACTCCTTCAAATGGTTTGCTCACATTTTCTTCATCAAGTTCTCTTGCTGTGTCAATGACGCCTGGTTCGCCAATACTGGAAATGTCTTTTGGAACTTCACCTGTCTCTTCAGACACATCACGAGGACTTCTCCCATCAACAACGCTGCTTTCTACAACATCGTCAAGTGCATCACTTGTCTTGGAAGGATCAACACTTTCACCAACACTGGACGGTTCATCGTCAATAACTGATTTGTTCTCCGCTGGCAAATCAGATCCAGTTAAATCATCATCTTTAGGTCTGAAAGGCACTTCTTCAGAACGCATGTCTGATTTCAAATCGTCCATGATTACGGGTTTTCCAGTAACGTCCACATCACTAGTGCTTGGCGATATTCCTTCCGATTCAACGACTTCACCGTCCTTCGGATATGACTTTTCCACGTCAGAACTTCTGTCAGGAAAACTAGCTTCTCCCAACGGTTTATCACTCGATTCATCGCTAGCTTCCTGTGCGGCTTTTAGGTCTGGAGAAGACTCAATGAACGAAGCCTCTGATGGCTCTACATCTTCCGCTAGTTCCTTAGTCTTTGATACAGGAGTAGCTTTGACGTCTTGCACATGCTGGTCTGGAACAACAACTTCTTCAACAGGCTCCTGCGCCTTTACACCCGGCTCTGATGGTTCTGATACATCCGGTGTTTTACCCTTTCTTTTCTTCTTCTTTTTCTTATCCAGCTTTGGGGTTACTTCTACTTCATCAACATCCTGCACGACAGACTCTAGCGGAATTCTCGGCGGTTCATCTACTCCTTCAAATGGTTTGCTCACATTTTCTTCATCAGGTTCTCTTGCCGTGTCAATGACTCCTGGTTCGCCAATACTGGAAATGTCTTTTGGAATTTCACCTGTCTCTTCAGACACATCACGAGGACTTCTCCCTTCAACAACGCTGCTTTGTACAACATCGTCAAGTGCATCACTTGTCTTGGACGGTTCATTGATAATACCTGCTCTGTTTTTCTCAGATATCTTTTCCGCACACATATCTGATTTCAGATCATCTATGATTGCATGTGTCCTAAAGGACTCGACGGGTTTTGATTGGGTGACCTCATCGTCCTTCGGATGAGATTTTGCCACGCTATGACTTTCGCTTGAAACAACTGCCGTTTTTTCAGTATCGTTGTTTTGATCTGCGTCGCCTGTTTCTCTTTCGTCTTCTGATAAAGTGGGCATTGTTTTTACCTGTTGCTTTTCCTTTGTCTGCCGTTGTTCTGTGACCTTTTCATATTCATCATTTGATTGTGTGTATACCTCGTAATCATCATCGGAACTGTCCGGCGTTTCTTTAGAGGTGTCAGTGGGTGATTGCTGGCCATCGAAAACTTTAGGTACGCTCTGTATCAGGTCACATGTACTGCCTACAATTCCACATACTGTATCCGTTAACGTATGAGTGATTCTTTTGTTTGATGTGTCTGGAAATGTCTGCTTCATTACTGTAAGTTGTGCTGATTCTTTTTCTTCGTCAGGTTGGGATGATGAAGGAATATGCGATTTCTGAGCGAAATTGTCTGAATGGATTTTCAAATCGTCCAACTTGTCAGATTTATCAATGGTATCTAATGGACGGGAGTAATCTTGTAATTCCTTTTTCTCGGTTGGTCCTTCTATTTGAACACTGCCAGATGCCTTTCTTTCATCCCCAGTTACATGGTTCGGATGAGTTTGTTTAGAAATCGTTTCATGAACATCAACAACGGATGCCACAGTAACTGTTCTTGACTCTTGGGTACTCTTTCGATGAACGCTAGACTTGCGCGCAGTTTCCTTCGACAAATTGCCATCGTATTCCAGAAACGAGCTCGTCTCTTGATCTGACGACTCTGGTGTCATCTGTTCAAATTCCCCAATGTCGCTATGTTCGTCTTCTTTACTACTGCTTCTTGAAACAGATTCACCTTTCTTTTTACCAGGTTTTACTTTTGTCACCTCTTCAACAACAGATGTTTGTATGTAAGTTTTCGTCTCTTGCATTTTCTTCCGATGCACTTTCGGCTTTTGGCAACATACTTCGCTACCATCTTGTGGAACGTTTTCAGACAACACACTTTCTTCCGTTCCGACAGTATGTGGAATGATTTCAGAACTAACAGTTTCAAAATCGAGTAGTTCCAATGATGACCTGTCAACTGTTTGGCGTGCTTTAATTTCTTCTTGAATGGTCTCCTTTTCCGAAGACAAAGACTCCAGCGTTTTGATCAAAACGTCCATATTCCGCGCAATCTGAAGCGAGAAAATGTAACACATTATTAGTGATAAATAGGCGAGATGTACGACAAATGTATTCTCAAATTACCTTTGCTCTGTCAACACTGTCAAGGTCTGAGGCAGCAGATAATTTCAAACTTTCAAGTTTCGCTTTCTCTTCTTTCATCTGTTCGTCCAAATCAGCACACCTCTCCCGTGCAGCTTCGAGATTTTGCAAGACCGAGTAAGTCAGCAGTTTGTCCTGCTTGTCCGCTTCACAGATCATCTCTTGCTCTTCATGGTTCAATTCTGGATATGCCGGTGATGCAGCACCAGCTCGCTTCAGCAGATCGCCAATGTATTCCATTTGCTGGTTGATCTGCGTGTTTTTCTCCGTCACACTACGAGCCAGCTCGTCGTAGTCGTCCGCACAAGTGGGGTCGTCTGTCAATTCTCTCATTTGGCCTGTTGCCTGTTCCAGTTGGTCTAGTAGTGCAGTAATGGTTCCAAATTCACTGGCCGTACTGTTGAGCGACTGCAAACTTCGCTGCATATCGTCGACGCTTTTCCACAGCGCTTCCATTTGTGCGACACTTCCGACTCGGTTGATCCAAGTTTGCAAGGTGGCTTGCATCGTGGATATTTCGGCACGGCACTTCGCTACACTGTCCCTCTTCACCCGAGTCTCGGCAACGGTCGACTCAACTTCCTCCAATCGTTGATCTAATGTGACGATCTGCCTGTTTAAATCATCTTGCACTTTACCCCCCTCCTTCTCCTCCTCGTCCACCTCGGTCATAAGACCGTTCAGGTCATTCCTCAGAGTTTGAACAGAAGTTTTCAACAACTGACTCTGTTCCTGCAGAGTTTCACCGGTATCGGCATCGTCGGAACGCCCCACAGATTCGCGTATTCTGTGCTCAAAGTCGCTCAGGCTATCCAATATTTCCCGAACTCTTTGACTGGCCACCAAAAGTCGGTCCACCGGAAGTCCAGGCGACTCGGACGACGTGTCCAGCTGTTGGACCAAATCTATATTTCCCTCCACCTGACCAATCGCCGCTTCCACCCGGTCCAAACGATCGCGAATTTCGCTCGGTATGCTATCTCGACGTTCGTACTTCCTCGTCAACTCCTCGACAATCGTCGTATAGATCTTCGTCTGGGTGCGTACGTTTTCACGCACAATCTACAAAGTAACACAAACACATATAGTTAATTAAACCGTTTTAAAGGAAGGTTTTTTAACCATTTAAACAAATAAACGCAGAATCGAGGAAAGAGTTCACTTGAGGTAAATCAGCGGAACCTTTCTGTAAAAGACACAGTGTTTAATAAAAACCAAATTTTCCTCACCATATATTTCTTTTTCGGTTCCGAAGATTTCTCGTCTTCTCCCTCCAATTCTGAAACGTTTGTTGTAGGCATATCCTTGATCAGGTCGTCCACAGTATTCAGCGTTTTGTCTAAATTGTCGACCATATTCGTCCGATAGTCTAATTCGTCTTGGGCCATCTCGTCAGCTTTAACCAACTGATCCTTGGTTCTGAGTACAAAAAGCACAATATGAACCCATTAAAAATCTCATATTCACACAAACACACAGAATTAAAAACACACACGTCAAGTAGTCATTAAATGAAAATTCTATGCCTAAAACCGGAACTTGGAACGGTTTTAGGGTCATTCTAAAGACAATTTGTTTTGACTCGAGTTTAAATTTTAACGTGCGGGTTATACGTCAGCCGGAGTGACTGCGGCTACACCCTTTTCGACTTTCAGTCTTCACATCTACTTTTACCCATGTCTTTGCCCCTCCAATCTTTCAAGTCCTTCTTCCTCTCATCCTCCTCCTTCCAAGCCACATTTGGTCAGCCCCGGTGTTATTTGGATCAGGCCATCTTCTGCGTTTTCTCACGGGTTCTCTTTGGCCGTTCCCAAATTAACTAGTGCGGGGCGTTCATCTCTGTGTTTCGCCATACTTGCAAGCTGCTCCGTCTTTCATTGCTATCTATGCCGCATTGGCTGGACATCCATTGCAATGTGATGGTCATGATTCCTGCCAACTAGATGGGTTTCCTCCATACTTCAGTAGCCAGATTTTTTTCATGACCGAGGGGCCTCTGCCTAGCCGTTGAATGACTAATCTGGTGTCCTACATCCATCCAGGCTCTTTTCGGTCTGCCTTTCATTCCTTAACTTCCCTTCAATGTTTCTCTTTGTCACTTTTCTACTTCGTATGTGATGACTAAAGAACTTCATTTTTCTCCTTTTTATCGGGGTCAATCCAAAGGGGGCTAATGGGCTTAAAACCTGCCTATTCATACATAAACCACAGTAGAAGTGACCTCTTGAAATGTAACCAATTTTACTTACAAATTCCGAGGTATACTACTCTCAATTTTTTTAAAAACTATTTAAACCAGCTAAAAGCATCCGCAGGAACCTGCTGATTCCATATCTGACCTTATTTTTCTCTGGGATCAACCGTTCAAAATTGATGCCCAGACACGCAGACACAGACAACACTACTTTATATATAGAGAAATGGGACGGTCAATATGGCAAGACTTAATAACGGTTTGCCACATAGTCACGTGTTAGATAGTTAGCGTCGCTTAATGCTTCATATTTTTGGTCTGAGAAGACTTTGATTCTCATACGAAAATAACACATTCAATTTTAATCCCCATTAGAAACCTACCTTATATAGCGTTCCTCGACTTGTGTGATGGTGGTTTTGATGACGTGAACGCGTCTCTCCACCACATGGTGAACCAGATGTTGACACTGTTTGCGACATCCGGACAACTTCTCCTCCTGATGACCCATTTCTTTCAAAGATTTCTAGAAACAAAAAACAGAGTTGCCAAGCAACGGTTACTCACTCACTTGCGCCAACCTGGAATAATGACAGCGGTGCTGCTAGGTATAAATATGCAACAGACACGAGAACACACATGCAAACTAGAATACGGATACGCAACTAGGTGTTAGAAAGAAAACAAATAACTATAACGACCCATTACAAAACATGCCGTCAAACTATCAGGTATGAACAGAAGGTCAGTCAAGTTCAAGATTCCATGTATAGCAGAGAGGGAAGAGAAACCAACATTTCACGAAACAAACACAAAGGATGGATGAATGGATGCTTTTTGAATGCGTTCATTAATAACTGCTTACAGTATCATCGCATGATACGGGTTGTGGAGGAGGATTCGTTGTCTGATCAGAGATATATGGAAAGATCGAACGTTAATTTCCAACAATATCATTTTGGAAAAAATGGTTACATATACAAAGTTTGGCGTTTCGGAATATTTTATTATTTTTGTAGCACTGCTTCAGGACAAAAAGGTAGTAAAAATAGTGAAGGTACTATACACAGTATATGTCATAAATGCGCGGTAATCAGAAAGAACAGCAGAAAATGAGAAAGATATTAGAAATAGAAAACCGCTTTAGTTCTATGGGGAATAGACAGACTATCTTATATATATAAGTCAATCTGTCTGTCTGTCTTATTCCCGGTCTGGAGGGCGCGCCAGAACCCCGATCCCCTTGAGGAACGACAGTGTTCGCTTCCCGTCAGCAAGGACAGCGAGGGAGGCGGGGTTGTCACCAAAGACTGAAAGACGAAGGACAGAGTGGGAGGGACAAGTGAGGACAAGGTGATCTACTGTATATAGTTGTAGTTGCAGCCAAAAAATTTGAAAATACTTTTACTAATAATCAATACTACAGAACGCAAGTTATCCACGCCGGAAAGAGAGGAATTACATCGCATCCACACTGGACACAGTTTGTTCCTGAAAGCCTACAGGGCGAAGATCGGCCAAGAAGTATGCGGAGGACTCAGCAACAAGACAACACAGTAGCATGATTGTTTTGCACCCGTATGGGGCACGGGTATTATCAGAAAATAAGCTTTCATTTCCCCTCGGGCGGCGGGACCGTTGGTGCCAGCAACCCCAAACTTTGCATGGGTGACCCCCTTAACCATGCGGGTAACATGGGGGGGGGGGATATCCTCAGGAACCTTATGATTCCAAATCAGCCCTTAGTTTTGTTCTGAGATCAACTGTTCAAAATTGAACGCTAGACACACAGACAGACAACTCTACTATACTGTACTTTATTCATCATATATCTAATTTTCAATAGTAGATCTACTGGTTAATGGTGGTCAATTATTTCCCGCGAATCTACGATATTTTAAATGATAGGAAATTATGACCGAAAGAAATGACAACACATTGATCCACTGACTACTATAATTATGTTTCACAAAAGAAATAGAATTATACAGAGTTACAATTTAAAAAAAATACCATAATAATGATCTTAGAAGAAAGATTTGCTGGTACCGTACATTTTTTTCGGATTAACGTTATATCGTTTTTCCAACGATCGATATTATTTCGTATACTCAAATTCGTTTAGAATATTTTCCCTCACCGATAATAGTGAGAAATTTTCCACTCACTGAATTTGAATGATAAATTTGATATTTGGAAACAAATATTCACTAACTTGTTAAGAAATTATTAAATGAGACTTTATATCTTCGTGCAGACTTTTACCTATTGGAACATATCCAAAATGTATGTTAGAAGTAAAATTAGAACCCACGTCCACCAAGTGGACTGCGATCTACACGCAGCGCCTTAGACCACTCGGCCATCCTGACTGGCAGGATAGATCAAATTTTGTGAAGTAATTACCTAATCGTTGGCTGTGTTAATGCCGACATCTTCTAAAGCGGTTAATATAGTTCATCAGTGTTATTGATTACTTGGCTGACTCCATATCTTTATTTTGATCGATATCACAAGCCTGCCGAACAACACCGCGCCACCGGACTCTGTCATCGCACGCTTTGATGTAGTCAATTAGTGAATAGAATTTCCAAAATTAGTGGCATAATGGTTTCTATTTATCTAACTAGAATACTCAAATCTCCTCTATTCTTACATACTCAATAATATCAATAGTTGGAAAAAGTACATATACACACTCGTGACCTCGCAGAAACTTTTCACCACTCGTGATTTATGTATGAGATTAAGTATTATTGATCATACACTAGATAAAATGAAATATTTTAGCAGGACGCCCTTCTTGAGAATAAGATACACTAGATAAAATATAATATTTCAGAAGGGCGCTCCTCTCGAAAATAAAGATACACTAGACCCCAGACTAGAGTTAGACTGCATAAAGTGAAGCATTGTTCATGAAAGCTCTGGTTCGGTTTGAATCTGGACGACGAGTTCCATCGGAGATTACATGGCATAACCACGTCAATGTTTTCCCTCCAAAAAACACTTGCTCGACCTCAAGGATATCCCGACTTTCGTAGCTTTGTCCAGGAAGGCCCTTAGACGTAAGTCATGTTCCGCTTTTGAAATGCCGCCAATAATTATTTCGTCAAAGTAATGCAGAACGCCTGCGAGCGACTGCAATAACTTCTGTAGTTCTCTTTGAAGAAGCGGCCGGGGCATTCATCAACCCGAAAGGGACATGGGTGAACTCGTATAGTTCCCCGTTGGCTTCAAATGCCCTGAGTGGGCGTTCAGCTTGGTCGAGTGGTACTTAGTGATACGCCGACGAGAGGTCTATTTTACTGAAATAGGACCATTGATAGGCCTGGTCCAACAGATCCTGTATGAGCGGTATCGGGTAGGCATCTCGCTCGGTTTGACGGTTAATAGTGGATGCGTAGTCTATAACCAGTCGTCGCTTCCCATCCTCTCGACGGACAACCACAACCTGACTACGGTAAGGAGATCGCGATGGTCGAATTATTCCGTCTTGTAATAATCGAGTCACTTCCGAACCGAAGAATTCACGGTCGTCTGTTGAATATCGCCGAGACAGGGTTACCATTGACTTTGAACCCTCCAGCAGTGGAATGAATGAGACTGGCGGTATTTTCCATGAAGCGGCTGGAATGTCGAAAACCTGTCGATTAGCAAGGTGACTGAAGTCCGATCCTGGAGGACAGTGAATTTTTATTTGAGAACTTTTCGCCTCCCTGATCGAAGTGACTCGAAGAGCCGGCTGTTTCCCACCGTATTTGATATTGACTGCTTCCAACTGCTCCAGCGAGGTTCTGCCCAAAATTAAATTCCACCATTTCTTGATCAGATATGATATTTGTCGTCTGAGCCAGCTGACTAAAAATACGAATTGATTCCTGACAATTCTGCATCTCAGGAGAGAGAATTGAAAGATATCTCAAGAATTTGTTTTTAGATGCATTTTGGATTGTAGATACTTTGTTTATAACTTATAAACATAACAACAAAAAATGTTAGAAAAAGATAATACTATAAATTAAATATGATAATTATAAATAATAAGTAAATAGATAAACATTTTGACCTATAGCTTGCATATTAGTAGAATATATTTACTAACTAATAATTACATAATATTATAAAACAGGCACATATCAGACACATGAGGTAATAATATCAGCCACCTTATAAACTTGGCAATTACATCTGTTAATATGTTTGAATTAGTCTTAATAAGGATGGTAGAAAACAGTTGTTCACATGTATCTCATACTGAAGGTTGGTAGAAAACAGTTGTTCACATGTATCTCATACTGAAGGATGGTAGAAAACAGTTGTTCACATGTATCTCATATTGAAGGATGGTAGAAAACAGTTGTTCACATGTATCTCATACTGAAGGATGGTAGAAAACAGTTGTTCACAGGTATCTCATACTGAAGGATGGTAGAAAACAGTTGTTCACAGGTATCTCATACTGAAGGATGGTAGACAACAGTTGTTCACAGGTATCTCATACTGAAGGATGGTAGAAAACAGTTGTTCACAGATGTCTCATACTGAAGGATGGTAGAAAACTGTTGTTCACAGGTATCTCATCCTGAAGGATGGTAGAAAGCAGCTTTTCACAGAATACATAGAACATGGTATACATGATGGACCTACAGCATTGTTACAATGAACAACTACGGGCCAATTCTGAAGTGTACAGTATACAGTGACTTCTGGGGCCTGTTTCACGGATTCACTGGTTGCAATTATATTTACAAGTAAATATTCACCGATGCAGAGAGAGCCTGGATGAATGACTTTAAGAATTGGCATGCAGAAAAAAATATATTAACCTTGAATATAAACTAAACTGTGGATTTCTAATTGTCACAACTTATTAATTATTTACACGTGTCGCGGGACTGTTAAACCCTTATTGTGTCGCGTGACGCCAAGCCTGGAAAAGCCCGATTTTCACGCGATATTTAACAGCGAAGAACGTGCGTGACATTTACAACAAATGCGGCGTGAGATTTATCAACTTAAATATAGCGTGACAATTAACAACTGAAATGTGGCGTGAAAAATCTGGCTTGGCGACATGGGAATTTCATTTTATAATCTGCCCTGACATTTTTAACAGTGATGAAGAGAAAGATATTCGAATGGGCACCCACCGCTATTCGACCTATAGATTCAATACTATTTTTTTCTTTTAAACCTTTGAATTTTTATTTTTAGAAAATAGCATATCTGTATACTTTATCCTAAATAGATTTAACAACTTAAAATCTAATCATTTATTCTTGGAGCAGATTTTTATATTGAAATTTATACCAAACGGCCTGTCTACTATTAACTCCATGATTTTATCTTTTAGGAAAACTGGCGAAAAAAGAGATTGAATGTGCTAGATATTCAGTAGCCAACATGTTAGAAGCATCTGTTAACGGTAAAGTTATTTGACTATTTATTTTTTCTACTTGCATAGATTTCAATGTTCGTCTAATATATTTTGTATGAAATATATCCAGAATAAAATAACACATTTGTATCAGATAATTTAGATAGAAATCTAATTGGAAGGTGTATTTTTAAATATTGCCTACATTTTACAGTTTAAATTATGCATAATATTCTTTTGCTTTGTATTAGCTGTAGTATCACTTTTGAACTCATCTGTGTTAAAATAGTTATGTATTGATATTTCTGCCTTCATAATTCAAATAGAAATCCTATATTGTTAGGCATATACCAGGTGTCCAAAAAAGTAAGCGCCTATATCTACGGTTATACTACATGAAACTATATAAAATGTGTTTCGTTGGTATAAGAGGAGATTTGTAATTTTTTGTTTGGATGATAATTGAAGTGATTTATATAGAATATCATCCGCTTTAATCGATTTAAATTCAAATTTTATAATGATGTAAAGCAGAATGAAATGCATAATATTTAATATTAAAAAATAAAGTTTAACAGGGAAGAGTCATTTTATAACTGTATAGTCCACATCAGAAAAAAACAAGTCATTCACACTTCTCCTAGCATATCAATGCACAAATGGAAACATGTGTCACAGTTATGATTGTTACAATTATGTTTATTGTAAGAGTAGACGAACAATCTCCCTTCGTTTAACTTCTCCCAATCTACGAATGTACAGTAGTTATCATTTGCGTTGTGTAGTGGAGGAACTTCCTCCAATTCGTCGTTATTAATATCAATAATGTCTTCCTCAGCTAGATAATCATCTCTAAACTTCTTCGCGAGATTGTTCAGTATACAACAGGCAGAAATGATGGATCATATGCGGTCTAATTTGCATCTAAGAATGACTCCAATGCAACGAAATCGTCTTTTTAACTGACCGAATGATCTCTCAATGGTACATCTAGCTTTCTTATGAATTCGATTGTAATTTTCTTCACCCGGAGTTTCTGGCTGCAAAAATGGAATGAGTAGAAATGGTGCCAGACCATATCCATTGTCCCCAATAAGAATACCTTGCAGTTCGCCATTGGTAAGCCGATTGGAAACATTTGCATTTTTAAATATCCTGCTATCGTGGACACTACCTGGCCAGGCAGCTAAATCATCGGTGAACACGCCATCACTGTCACATATCGCTTGCACATTAAACGAAGTATAATTCTTCCTGTTTATATACTCGTCTGGATGATAACGCTGTGCAGGTCGCTGTATACGGATATGCGTACAGTCAATAGCTCCAAATGTGTTAGGCAATCCGTGTTTATAAAAAAAAACTTTGTCATATTCAGTATCAATAACAAAAGCATCGGGATATGTGGCGAGGATAGCACGAGTGACTTTCCACACAGTACGGCTAACTGTAGCCCGGTCCACTCTGATCCATTTTTATGCATGTAAAAAATATACATCCCCCATTTTTATATAACAAATTATGTTCAAATTACTGTTAGCTTTGGTTTCTTATATAACATCATTTTACTGTTAGCTTTGGTTTCTTATATAACATCATTTTTACTGTTAGCTTTGGTTTCTTATATAACAGCAAATATAACAGCAGATTGTCAGGATATAACCATATTTTTACTATTATGTCAAGTAAAGTAACAGTAAAATAACAGCATTTTACTGTTATATCATTGAACATAACAGTAAAAATACGGTTATATCCTGACAACCTGCTGTTAAATTTTTTTCTAATATAACAGCAAAAATTTTAGTGTGTATAATTCATGGTTTTAAAACGATAGCATTTAGAAAATCGGGCGGAATTTATGGCTCACCCTGTATGTAATGAATAAATAAGTTATTTAATCTCACAATATATATAGCATGTAGAGTATAATCCCTGATAATTAATATCTGTCGCTTGTATATTATATACACAGGGTAAACGTATTCTAAGGGCTAACAATATCCAATTGTACGTTATAAGCCGGTTACTATTATGTATATTTGAATAGGATTTTTGCCAGGACCATATAGAATATCTATACATCATATCCATAGTACATTATAACCGGATTATACTATATTTCTTATTGAAAAATCATAAGTCATATTTAATTTCCTAATGTCTATTATTGCAGTTATCCTTATCCACTTGATGTTAGAAACATCCTGGAGAATTGATGATGTTGAAGTTCCCACATCTCCAAGATGTCACCTGGGTTATTCATCGTGGCTCAATTCTTTGAACAATAAATTTAAAAATAGGCGTCGGACCTTGCCCAATACTCAAAAGGCATTTACAACGAGCAAGTATGTTTATACATAATCTTATATATTTTTATCTGTTAACGTCAGTTTTCTTTTGAAATAATAAAAACAAATAGCATTAAATATTCTGAGCATACTTTATACCTTTGTTCGATATTAAATCGGATCTGTTGAGTTTGATTAAGTATCAAATGCCACAAGTCTCTGTTTATTACACATAATAAATAAAAATGTAAATGTTCGTTTGTTGAAAATATCAAATCTCCGAAAGTTCTTCGCCGAATGTTTTGAAATGTTGACACGTTGCATTCGAATACGCGTGTGTTTTTATATACGTATAGGGAGGTAACATAGGCCCATCAAAAGTGCATAATTAATAAAAAGGGTATTTGAAACCAGGTAAATCACATGCGATATTTAAAAAAACATACTACGGCTTTTTAGTTTACTACTAATAAATCTGAGAGTAGTATACGTCGGAATCTAAAACTATATTTGTGGTTTCTGTCGCGATGTCCTTCTCTACGCTTCTAACTCGAGAACGGAACGTGGCAGAGGGTTGCAAAGGGTATCAAATGAACCGGCGTAAATAGGTTACATTTGAAGAGGTCACTTCTACCATGGTTTATTTATGACTAGGAAGGTTTTAATTCCATTAGCTCCCCCCTTTTGGAATGACCCCGTTTTGATTCAAAAAAGTATTTTCTAATGAATCATAATATTAATATATTTTTTACTTGAAAATTTGGTTGTTTCCCGATATTTTATTGCCTGTCACACCTGTGACAGATAGAAACATGCTTTTTTTAAAAAAATAGCCGCATCTCTTCGACGTAAACGAAACACACGCTATCTATAAAAATAAAAATGTAAAACGGGGAAAGAAGAAAAAGAGGAAGTTCGAGAGGGGGAAGGAAAAGAAAGTGGGAGGAGAGAGGGGGAAGGAAGGGAAAGAGGAAGATAGAGAAAGAGGGAGGAGAGAGGGGGAAGGAAGAGAAAGAGGGAGGAGAGAGGAAGTTAGAGAGGGGGAAGATAGAGAAAAAGGGAGGAGAGAGGAAGAAGGAAGAAAAAGAGGAATGAGAGAGGAAAATAGAGAAAGAGGGTGGAGAGAAGAGGAAGATAGAGAAAGAGGGAGGAGATAGGTAGATATAGAGGGGTAAGGAAGAGAAAGAGGGAGGGGAGAGGAAGATAGAGGAAGATAGAGAAAGAGGGAGGAGAGAGGAGGAAGGAAAAGAAAGAGGGATGAGATAGGAAGATAGAGAAATAGGGAGGTGAGAGGGGGAAGGAAGAGAAAGTGGGATGAGAGAGGGGGAAGGAAGAGAAAGAGGGAGGAGAGAGGAAGTTAGAGAGGGGGAAGAAAGAGAAAGTGGGAGGAGAGAGGAAGTTAGAGAGGGGGAAGGAAGAGAAAGTGGGAGGAGAGAGAGGGAAGGCCTCGTACAACTAACTCGCTTATCGGTATTC
>JAUYWV010173588.1:0-26608 GCA_032274565.1 Nematoplana nigrocapitula
CCCCCGATCAGTTATCCGTCTGGGAAATAGGTTATATTTTCTTATTTTGGCACGCTCAATTCAGTTGAGCTATTAGTGACAAATCTGACGGACGTTCATTTGGTTTATAAACTAAAGGCATACATTTATATATGATGCCCGCTCCATATTAATTTACTCAATACCTGCAATGTCCTGCAATGACCCTGTGAATTTCGCAAAAAAGTGATTCGCACATAAAGGCTTATAAATTGGCTAGATTAATCATTTGTGATGGAGATTATCAGGGAGAGGTATTCTGAACCAGGGTGTGTTTCCCTCTGAACCCTCCCCACTACTTACTTTACAGTGCTCTGCTACTCAGCTCGCAAGATTTGGAAGATTTGGACACAGATAAACGTCCCACAGATGGCGACCCAACCGCAGGACCCCACCACGAATTGGAGGACGAGAATGAGTTTCTTGATCTGGAGAGGCACATTCGCACCATGACGTGGGAGGATCGCGCTCTCTACGGTATTTAAATTACTCGGATATTTCTATAATAGTGCGTTCTTATGTTACTATATTACTTGTCAGTAGTGCGAGAAGAAATCTAATATTTTGAGAATTCTGATTCAGTTTTTCTTATCTCTCTTCTATTTCGCAGACTGGTTTGTGACTGATCGTTACTCGCGTGTCTCGGCTGGCGGTTTACAACGAGGTACCAGTCAACCGAAGAAAAAGCATTTTTATAAATTGCAACTGTTTCCTTGGCGGGAGAAGGTCTATAAAGTTTGGTTTGATCGTCTGCAGCTGAGCGCACTTTTCGACAGGTAAGAAAACGATTACACGAGTACTTGGATAGGGTTAGTATGTACCTATTCTATGTATATATGATGCCGAAACATTGATTTTTGCATGAATTTGGTATTGGGTGCAAGAAGCAGACTAGAAGGAATGCATAAGAGAAAAACTGCACAATTTGAGGTCAGATATTCTCTTTAGTCTATTACACCTCGAATGCCTGTCTACTCCCACTTCCGATAGCCAAGATACATAGATGGCATCTAGTGGACGATGACCAGTACTGACGAGGGGCGACAACCCCGAAACCGGTCTGCTGGTGGATATCTTGTAATACATGATGTAGGAGGAAGGGAGGAAAAGACAGAAGAGAAATAACAGCAAGAAGAAAAAGATGGAGAGAAAGTATACAAGATATGGCAAAGGTACACGGCCGGAGATCGCAGATGAAGTGGAAGAAATGACGGATTTGAAAAAGGAGTGAAGAAAGAAGAAGAGGTATTGAAAACCGCGAGAAGTATTTGTAGTCTAAGAAGAGGATAATGATGAGCTGTGTTTTCACCCCTCCCCTCCCGTCCTCAGAAACCAGACGGTCTACGAGATCTTCGCCTGCGTCTTTTTGGGCATGTTGGTTGCCCTGTTCGGTTGTCTGGTGGTCAGTAAGGGCTTCTACACCGACTTCTTCCTTCTGATCTTCTGCGCCACGGTGGCCGGATGTCAGTATTGCCTCATCAAGGTATGCCGCCCGGGGATGATCGTTAACTCGGTTATTGACCGCTGAGAGGTCCATGTCGGTAGATACATCTAACTGGGCATACAAAGTGTCTCAGAAGGGGTGCGAAACCATTTAGTATCAACCATCTGAGGCCATAGTGTGCGTCGAAGCAGTGGTGGTTACACGATTGTCCCCAAGAGAAGGTGATCAAGTGAAGTAATTGCGAACCCCACTCAATCAGAATCTGATATATATTTTTAAATAATCCATGACAATACAAAAAGAAAGCATGCGGGAGGCAGAAAACAGAGAGAGAAGAGGAAAGTGAGAAAGAATAGAGAGAGAGGAAGAGAGAGAGAGAGAAAAGATATATATCAGAAAGAGAAAGATGTGCTGAGAGTTAACAAGAATAGAGAGGGAAGAGATGAGAGTGAGTAAGAATAGAGAGAGAAGAGGTGAGAGTGAGTAAGAATAGAGAGAGAAGAGGTGAGAATGAGTAAGAATAGAGAGAGAAGAGGTGAGAGTGAGTAAGAATAGAGAGGGAAGAGATTAGAGTGAGTAAGAATAGAGAGTGAAGAGATTAGAGTGAGTAAGAATAGAGAAGGAAGAGATTAGAGTGAGTAAGAATAGAGACAGAAGAGATGAGAGTGAGTAAAATAGAGAGAAAAGAGATGAGAGTGAGTAAGAATAGAGAGGGAAGAGATACGAGTGAGTAAGAATAGAGAGAGAAGAGATGAGAGTGAGTAAATATAGAGAGGGAAGAGATGAGAGTGAGTAAGAATAGAGAGAGAAAAGAGAAGATAGAGGGAGAAAAGAGATAAATCGGAGAGAGAGGGGGGCAGGAATAGAAACCGTAGGATGTCTCGGTGTATGCAGCACATTGCTTGCCGGTATAGGACACCCCTGCCACGAGAAGGCGGCTGCATGGGGGCAAACTCGAATTGAGCTTAGTGGTGATGTGATGCCTCCATCCTCCTGCAGAGTGTCCAACCGGATGCCGCCTCGCCCCAGCACGGCTTCAACCGGATCATAGTGTTCAGTCGGGCGGTCTACTTCTGCGTCCTCTCGGCCGGCCTCCTCGTCGTCAACACCATGACCGAACTGCTGCAGTCCTACGATCTGGGGGAGCCGGGCAGACTCTACGGCCTCGCCGTGACAGGACTGGGACCCCTGCTCCTCATCCACAGCGCCCTCCGCTATCTGCTCCTCCTCCTCCCGCTCCTCTTCATGCTCGGGCTGCTGCCCCAGGTCAACACCGGACTCGCCTATCTGCTCGAGCAACTCGATATTCACATCTTTGGAGCGAGCGGTGAGGGCCACTAACCCTTATAATTGTGGTGAATGGCCATGCGTAGTAATAGTTGTGCAGCCTTTGAGCCACTGAAAAATAGAATGGGCTGAGGTCATTAGTAGGTTAGCCAATCAGAGCGTAGTACGTCATCAATCCGGGGAAAATACGACTGATGACATGGCGGCCTCTAATTGGCTGATTCATTTATCGACTGATGACGTACTACGCTCTGATTGGTTGAGCTTATATCAGCCGATTTTATTTTTAGGTGACCCAGAATTTTTCCCAGAGCCCGGTCAATGGAAGAGGCCAACTAACGGAATTTAACAGTTATAGTAATATGTCGATTTTAGTTTACTGATTTGTATTGTGCAATCGAAACCAACATATTAACAAATACTTTCTTTAGTAAAACCCCAAACGCGGTACTATTTTCTCTTCAATTTGAAATATGTCTAAGTCTATTTAAAATACGCTAAAACTGTGGTAAATATAGATAATTCCACAATTCAGGACGTCTACATATTCGCAAAGGGGCCCCCTTGACCGTGGGTCTGTAGCTGTTTATAAAATACCTATCTAGAAACCTATCTAGAAGTGACCTACGCACCCATTTTGGTCTCTACTCTAACGTTTATAAGAGGCCTGTTGTTCTTCGCTCTGTCACACATACTGTGTCCAGTCCATTCTCTCAAATCATCACTCCAGTTTCTTCTTCGTCTTTCTCTCTTTCCATTTCCCTAATCATCTATTTTATCATGCGATCAGACCAAATTTGTTTATAAAAGAACTTCAGTTCTTTACATTTTTAATGCGACTTTATTATTACCCCAATTTTAACTATACGTCAAATCAATGAGACAATTTCATCAAGTCTTTTCCAATACCAGTGCTGGTTCGGCCTGTGTTCTGTAACACTGTCACTCAGTGTTATTTTTAGATTTCCTGCGTTGTGCGTTATTCTTTTAAATTCTCCCCTTTTCTGCGTTATTTTCGCATTTAGTCTAAAGGGGCCTGTACGACCTTCAACTGCCAAAGGGCAGCAAAAGCAACCTGATCATGCACCAATAGGGACGAGCGGGTTATTAAAGCCGAACTACAGAGGGCTTGGTACAGTGCCATTACCTCAAAAACTACCAGTCTAATAAAACCAATGTTTCTTGATTCCGAAATAGAAAACGAAGTACTTCTCATATGGTTTGTCAGAACCTAGATTATGCGCTAACGGCGCTGGTATTTCACCTTATTTATAGGCGCCTATAGGGGTGTAGTGAAGAAAGTAAGTGGAAAAGGTGGCCAACGCAAATTGAATTCCATTCTATTTAGAGATTCCAGAACTACTGTACAGTAGACCCGGCAGAAAATGTTTTGAGCAGTCCTCCCTCCAAAACGAAATAAGGAAATATATATGGTTTAAAATTATTTTTAATCATTTAGTCCATTGTTCTTAAAATGGGACATATCAGCAAGCACTACAATGCGACTACATTAATTCCACGACTATTTTGGCCTACCTAGCCAATGTAGATCATTCATAGATATGTTCTCTTTCCATTTTCAGGGACAACTGGAGTCCTATCATGCCTCTTCTCCATTGGAAGAAATCTCTTCGCTATGGCCTTATCCTATGGACTCTGCTATGGAGGCATCAAGGTGAGGTGGATGCCACCAGAAAGACCATCAAATCATACTTAGAACTACGTGTGGATTGTACTGTACATGCAGTTATTCTTATTAATGATAAAACAATGCTGGTTACTTTTATTCCGACGCATATATCATTGATAACCATTTACAAAAGTAATACCCACTGTATAAACAGTTTGACGACGACATTGAGATAGATATACAGATACAGATCAATATTGACATCTACGAGGTTTAAATTTGCAAAGGTAAGTCTAACTGCTTCTTTTGGTTGTAAACAGTGCACGTACTACAAATGGAGAAATTCACGAGCAAAGGGACCGCCAACAGAATGCGAAGAAGACGCTTAAAGTTTAGGAGAATGAAGAAAATTATATATGTGCGCTTGCGTTTTCCACAAGAAAGTGTTCAACAAATGCAACAGGAAATACAGTCGCAAAACTAGTCCAATCATCTGCCATTACACGGATTTAACCCCCGGAATCATGTGTATGTTCAATGTTTTGTCACTTAAATATTCAAAACAAATGCTTTACAATTTCCCCATCTTTCTTAGAATCTGTCAACTAGCCGGCTGATTTTCCCGTCTTTATCGTCAGAGTATCGGTGAACTTCATCCACGGCGCAGTCAATTTAGTCCTCAGGAACGCCAGTGACACGCGGCTGTCTCTATAGGCCATACGGAAACAAATAGTAGAACGAGGCGCGTGGTTGACTGTTCTCACGCTCTGGTGGCTTTTTCGGTTTAGCCTGCATGTTCACCGCTAATATCCGATCTGCTGCTAAAGGAAGAAAATACTCTAAAGACTTAATAAAAGACAGAAAGGAACCAACATGGAAATATATATTCGAAGAAGACCGAATTAACGGTAACAAGCAGGATTGACGAAAGTTGTACTTTAAAGGCTATAATGACAGGCGGTTGAAAAGTCTTTGAAATGTGGAGCTGGAAACGGCTTCTTGAAGTGTCTTGGTTGTTAAGTGGAAACTAGAATATTTGGACAAGTAGCCTGAGGAAGTGATCGGAAACTATCGCAAGTGGTCATGGAAGGGAAATGACACAAAGGGTGCATGCACCAAGAATGCAGTGGAACAATAACATCATTGAATGGAGTGGAGGTAAAACACAGAAACAGTGCAAGGAAAAGACCCAAGACCGCAAAAGATCGGCCAGAAATATCTTACTCGTGCTCATCGTCCAATCTTGAATAGGACGGTAGCAATGATGGTAAACCTAATCTTCTGCCCAGAATCACTTTCATCTCTCTTCACCTCGAGCTTCACTGCCGCCTTCTTAAATACCATGCTTCTACTGGTTCCCTCATCGACCGCTTTTAGATTCAATTCTCGTTAGTAGTAGGAAAGAGTAATTCTCTATATCACCCCCCCCCCCTACAGCACCCCTATCTGAAGAGAAATCGCTATTGTTTCCCTATTTCAGACTGGCGATCCCCAGCACGTTTTGTTCTCGGTGTTCTGGGGTGTACACTTGGCCCTCTGCTATCTGCTCAGTCGACTTCCCTCCAACGTGGCCCTCTACAAGGAACTCTGGCCTCGGAAGAAGTCCCCATCACCGACTGTCCAATCAGGTGAGTTGCATGCACTAGCAGCATCTCCCCCAAAGACGTATGCATTTTTGCCGCGATTCATTTCCTGACCCGATTGTTTTTTCGCTATGAGTCGAGAAGTTATAAATGCAATGCACACACATGTACATATTTCACATCCAGAGAGCGCTCCTCGAGATCCAGCCGAATCGTGCCCCCCTTCGCAGAGCTGTGGGCCAGCTGGCGTCACCACCAGTGCCAGCGCCACCGCCGCCACCGCCACCTGCGTGGCCACGACCAGCGGCCAGGAGGATGCGGATCAGGCGTTCAGCGATCCCCTGCCCCAACTCATTCGCAACTCCCTCCTCGATCGTCTGAAGAACGACGCCTTTGTCTGCATTGTGCTGGCCGTCCTCGGCTTTGCGGTCCACGTGAGCACCGCGTTCAGCTCACCGGCTCTCCAACCCCATCTCCACTGGGTGTCCATCTTCCTCGCCGTTGTTTGGGGCGCCCTGCTCCACTACGTCTGGCCCCATTTGAGAAAGGTAGGGACGATCGACTAATTTTAATAGCATAGCAGTAAAAATAAGGGGATAAATCGTTCTATACTACTTTCAAAATATAAGTAGTATAGGTTAACGCATAAGGTATTAAATAAATCTTTTTTTATAAAAGCGAGTCAGCAGATTTGTGTGACTACATAACAATTCCAGAAACTGAAAACTTCCTGCTATGAATCACTGATATTACAAAAATCCTTATATTTAGATACGTCATCGGATCTCAAACATACCTTATAGATAGTATAACAGTTTCGAATCCCTATATACTGTCATTGCTTCTGACCCCATCTCTCTTTATACAGCCTTATCCTTGGCTCCTCCTCGCCAAACCCATCTTCAGTCCGGACCTGAACGGAGGCGGCCTGCTCACCTCGGAGGCCATCTACATCTGGCTGCTGTGGATCGAACGGAACATCCTGGTTCCCCTCGTCACCATGGCGTCCGTCACACAGTCCGTAGTGCCTTTGCTGAACAAATTCGGCACAGTGTGAGTGCACAATCGTCCCTTGATTGATCCGACTTCACACATACACCACCCATTGTATATTCTATGGAAATTCTGTTTTACTCATTTTCCTTTCTTGTCTGTCGTCCAGTGGAGCCCCGATTGTGGTGATTGTAACGAGTATGAAGATGCTGCGAAACGGCTTTGCCGGTACCCAGCGCGTCTTCTGCGTCCTCTTCTTCACCTACCTTCTCTTCTCGCACGACTTCAAGCAGGACAGTGAGACTTTCCCCGTCGACTACTTCTTCACGGCCATCATCTTCTCCAAGGTGGGTGGGTCACCTCTGTGTGTTGTTGTATCAGGTGTGGGGATATCACTATTAGCACCCCGGATTCCATATATAGACAGCGGACATATATATAAATCCCGATATCAGGATCTTCATTTGATTTAAATTTTCAGGACTATTGCACAATAATAGTTTGTTAACGCAGTTTACTACTAGTTGAAAAATGAGTAGTATATCAATTTACACTTTCTGTTAAAATTATCGTAACTTATAATGTAAAATTGAAGGGAAGAAATTTTTCTACCCGGATATTTATCGGACAGTTGTTCTATCTAGTTATTTGTGCGGGTATGATGATATTACTCTTCGTGTGTTACCATTAAACTGATCAATCCAGCCAATTTGTCAGTACTACTCTGTCTTTCTCTGTGGTCAACAGGAACTGTGCCGTGCTATCAACTAATTTTTGGCTTTAGTTTAGCTTTTGTAACTTATTGACTGTTGGGTCACCCTAATATATAATCTTTGTGTGTTTCTGATGGCAGGTGTCTGAGCTGTTGATGAAACTGCAGTTCATCTACGTGTACATCGCCCCCTGGCAGATCAGCTGGGGATCCGCTTTCCATGCCTTCGCCCAACTCAGCTTCGTGCCGCGTATCCTTTTATTCATCTTGTCCAGCAGTTTCTTTTGGACTCTGCACGGGTTTGGTTTATCACAGTAGTATGGAAGTATCATATCTAGATCACCCCCTTCCCGGGGTACTCCCTCTACCTAGCATTCTGGCCCATCCCAGGTGCGCCATTTATTAGGGGTGTAACTTTGAAACAAAAAACATCATGAAATTAAACTGGAAGGGCGCACTGGGCCCTGGGCCCAGCAAGCGCTCCCCTCAGGGTCCTCTCCTGTCAGTAGGTTAGTAGTAGGTGTTTATGAGCTAGAACCGACATGCAAAATTACAGATGATTGTAACAGATGGAGAGAGATGAGCAGAGAGGGAGCCAGTCAATAAACGAATATCAGATTGGATGACTGAAACAGAGGTGGAATGAATGAATGACAGTGTAGAAAGTGGACTTCACTTTTTTAATAAATACTTTTTCATAGTGTGACTTTCTTCTGCCAGAGAAAACGCCGATATAACGAAAGAGATGTGGAGAAGCCGGGGAAAGAGAAGTAATCGTGCTACTGGCTACTTATCCCTGGTTGAGCATTAGTGCATAAATACAGAAATAAAAAAGAGGGAATTGTCCTTAACCAGCAAACTACACCATATGCCAACCTGCAGACTCCATGTTTCTCCTCGGTCAGTGTCTTTTGTCGGCACTTCTCTCCTCCCCGCTGGAACCCTTTCTGGCCAGCGCCATATTCCTCACCTCCTATGTCCGTCCAATCAAGTTCTGGGAAGAGGAGTACAAGTAAGCACCGTCATTGAAAACTTTGAAATATCCTGATTGAATTACGTGAGATTTTTTTAATAAATACGGGGTATAAAACGGAATCCACATAAGTAGTAAAGGTTTTATTCCTTTTCAACGCTAGCAACGACCTGCTAATGAAATTCCCTTGACCTTGAATGACGTCCTATATAGGTCAACCAACCAGAGCGCGCAACGTCTTAATTAGGTCAATGTTTCCTGGGGACACCTCCCCCTCTAGACTCGCTCGTTTTTCTACTACTAAAAATTGATATTGTCATGGTAAAAGGGAATTCTTTCGGGTTATTTATCTAACATGCTATTTTTAGTTGAGCTAATTTTAGAAAAATGACGTGTTCACTCGGGTTTGATTTGGAAGAGACCCCAAGATAATGGGAACTAGAACCTAGTCGTTGCTAGCATTGAAGAGGTATAAACCGCAAATTTTCAGAAAAAAAGAATGAACGTATAAGGAAATGAGAGTTTGACGTTAAAAAATATGATTGCAATACTTACATTTTTTCTTTTTTAATTCTAATTAAATTTAAAACTTTAACCTTGTGTTCCCTTGTGTTCCCTTGTGTTCTGTACCCGTTATCTAACATTTTTATTACTTCTTAAATGTCCTTCTTATGGTTATTTATAGTGCATTATGTTACCAGTAAACTGCCGTTTTCCCTCTGCGCAGAACGAACCGGGCGGAGACGACCAACCTGTCGATGGCCGCCCAAGTGGAGGGCCGGTGTGAGACGGTGTCTGAGAATCTCAATGCCATCTTCTACGAGCACCTGACCAGATCCCTGCAGCGCTGTCTGGCCGGCGATGTCCTGCTAGGTCGTTGGGGCAACGTGGTCCACGGCGATGTCTTCATCCTCGCCTCCGAGGACCTCCACTTTCTCGTTCACGTGATCGAGTTGGGCAACGGCCTGGTCACCTTCCAGCTGAGGGGATTGGAATTTGTCGGTGAGATGCCCGGCCTCTTCGCGACTAGTCCCGGGTCTGGTTATTTTAATCCACAGTGCTGCTGCCAATTTAGTTCTCGGGGACTTGGTCAAACAGGCGGATATACAGCTATCAGGAGCCAGTAGCAAAAATAATGAACTCAGTTTCATTACTTTGTCGCTAGACATAAACGGCAGTAAAAACTGAAAGTGCGAGGAATAGTTAACGCCCCATGTAACCGCCTTCTCGTGGCGGAGGTGTCCTTCTCCGGCAGGCAAAGTTCCGCTTTTCTTAGGACTCCTACGAATTTTCAGACTAAAAAAAGAGAACCAGGCTTTTGCCAAACATTTATTTCCTGGCAACCGGTTTCGGCCGTTCCACAGTCAGTTCAAGCTTGCTATTCCCACCCACAGGCACCTACTGTCACGAGCAGGAGACGGAGGAGTTGCGTACGGATATCCACAAAGACGACGGCTTCTGTTGCTGCTCCCCCGGGCATCCGCCCCACTTTCTCAGCCTCAACGCAGCCTGTCATCTGCGCTGGGTCGCCTGGGAGTTCGTTAACACGCCCTACTTCCTTGACGGCTATCGGGTCACTGACCACAGCGCCAGCACCTCCCTCCAACTCTTCGATCTGCGCAAACTGGTCATCCTCTTTTACGTCCAGGTGAGCCAAGTGTCGTCGGAGGAACTTGCTCTCTCTTATGTTCTGTCATGTTCCGTTGCTCTTTCTCTTTCGGCAGATTCGCTGCATGCGAGCGAACCTAACCGTGTGCCGCTAGAGGAATTGCACACGTGCTTGTGAGATGTGTGGAAGTGAAAGGGATGAGTTTGGAGAGGTCTTTGGCTGAAATGGGGGAGTGTATAAAAGAAAGAATCCAGTGAGGTAATGATAGGAAACGAGCAAGATCAATTAACCTTTAGAGAGGGTTAGAAGAGATAGAGGGGGATGAGAGAGTGGGGGAGAAGGGAAGAGATTGACAGAAAGGAAGAGTGGGAGCGATGGGGGAAGGAGAGAGAGAGTGTGTGTGAGAGAGAGATAGAGAGCAGAAGTGAGAGGGGTTGAAGAAAGGGAGAGAATAGACAAAGCGGGAGAGTGAGGGAGACAGGTTGAGAGAAAGGGGAGAAGTTGAGAGAAAGTGGGGAGAGTGAGCAGAAGAATCAGGTTGAGAGAAGAGGTTCATTGAAATAATGAGAAGAAGTAGGGTAGAAGAGATGGAGGGAGTACAGAGAGTGAGAGACAATTACAATAAAGAATAGATATTGATGCGATGTGTGTCATCTTATTCCCAATCGCGAATCTATTCTGTTCCACACAGAGTATCGAGCTTAGCCATGGCACATTGTCTCTGATTTTGCGTCTTCAGTGATAACGGCTCCAAGATATTTGGACCTTCCATCTTCTTTCAGGGTTCCGGGTGGTTTCTGCTCGGTGATCGTTTACTGTGTTAGTCATGTCCCAGATCTGATCTGCATCAGATTATTTCCCAGTGAATCTCATTATTGCTAGTAATGAGACAAAATTAATTCTTCAATTGCACAATTTGTAAATGTAAAATGTTGAAGTGTCTTGCTTCTGATTATATTTTGCATTGTCTGAAATTTATTCCTCTTTTCCGTCTGTCATTACCGGCATTAGTGCATCGTCTACTACGCGGTGAAGCTGCCCAACCTGTCCCACTACCTGAAAAGTCTTTCCAAAACCTTGACCCGCCTGGGCTCGCCCAACTTCGTCGATTTGGATCCCATCTTCAACAAGTCTCTGGACGATGACTACGACGACGAGGTGTGTGGAGTGAGCAGGAAGAAGTTCGTCGAGGTCCACCTGCCCTGGATCCAGTACTGCTTAGCCCAGCGTCGAGATGGCGAGGTGAGGGAGACTGTCTGGAGATTGCATTTATCTCTTCAGACAACTATTTGCTAAGAATAGCTAGCTGGTTCTTTATTATTCAAGGTTGGTGACAAGTAGGAGTTATTCTTCTTTTCCTGCTTGTTTGTTACTGACTACTCAACATCTGATAGGTTGGATCTCACCACGTATCCAGCTTTGCCACTATTTTGACGACTGAACCATTCCTTTCTCCCTCATCTCTCTCTTTCCCTTTCCTCACTTCTCTCTCTCTCTCCCACTCATCTTTTTCTTTTCTCTCTTCCTCCCACTTCTCTCTTTTCTCCTTTCTCCTGTATTCTCCTTTACCTTCCACTTCTCTCTCTCCCGCCCTCCCACTCCTCTCTTCTCTCTCTCTCCCTCCCACTTCTCTCTTTTCTCCTCTCTCCTGTATTCTCTCTCCTTTCACTTCCACTTCTCTCTCTCTCGTTTATCCTCTATCTCTCTCATTCACTCACGTCTCAGCTCTCTCTCTTTTCTCCATTCCCTCCCACTTCTCTCTCTTCTCTTCTCTCCACTCTCTCATCTGTCTCTCTCTCTCCTCTCCTCTCTCCCACTCTATTTTTCTCCCCCCCCTCACTCGCCTCTTCTCTCATGTCTCTACTCCTTTCTTATCTCTCTCCTCTCTCCAACTCTTCTCTTTAAATCCTCTCCACCCTCCCCTCTCTTCTTTTCTAGCGTCTTCTAGTGACACGAATCTTCCAGGAAATGAACTCACTCAGTCCATTGCAAATAATATATGTGGCAGGTTATGGATAGACTCATTTCCCTAATCATTCGCTGTCAGATAATGCGCAAATTGTCACTCAAAAGTCATTTCGGCCCGATCTATCAAACATGTACTGTTTCTCAGTAAATTCTCAACTCGATTTCCTGGTGACTGCACTAGTGGCGGGAGTAAACTCAGGTAGAAAGTAGGACCGTGTTTGTTTGCTTGTTGTACGAATACCTGCATCTCTCGCCATTGCAGTCGATCCCCTGTGAATCCGATTCCCCGCTGGTCTCGCTCTGCTTTGGTCTCTCGTTGCTCGGTAGACGTTGCCTGGGTGGCGTTTCACCGGAGAAATACGGACACCAGTACGTTTTGACACATCCACCAATTATTTATTACATGAATGAATACATCGGTAGAATTGTAAACGAAACACACTTTACAGTAGTTGGGTTCTCTCTGTATTAAAACACGCGCAGTATCGAGTGAGAATTCCTGTACTAAACGCACTTCTGCTTTCTTTTTGCCAGATTGGAATTCTTCCTCTTCGGCCTGCATTCGGTTTTCAAGGGGGATATTCGTGTGATGACAAAAGACGACTGGGTGTTCGAAGAGATCGACCTTCTCAAGACAGTCATTGCACCAGCAGTTCGCATTGCCATCAAACTCTATCAGGTATGGATTGTTCCAGGCGGATTTTGTGACTTTGATTAGCTTGAATGAGTTTGGCATGCCATGCATGACCCATTAGCTTTGATCATCGAATGTGAAACAATGGACAGCTTTCAACAAATATTTATCTGTGTGTACGTTATCTTCTCCTAGACCATTAATTGGAGAGAATTGAAATGTTTTGATTTATTTACATCCATATGGGTGTCAAATGTTCCGTTTTCAGGGTATTTTAGACCGCTTTGAGACTAACAAAGCTTTACGTCATTTTTATACCTGTTTTTATATGTGATCTTAAAGAACACCTCACGCCTCAGTGAAATCACCACTGATCAATCATATTGCATTTCCCATAATAAATTTCTTGACTGATTTCCTAATCACGAAACATATTGCAGAAAACCAGAACATGTGAGTGATTTGTTAATTAATTTGTTAACTTATTTTTATCATATTTCGCAGTTTAAACACAGTTCATAAAATTTAATTACACTGGAATTACAAAGTTGATAGAGTAATTTTAATTCGCGACAAAATGAAAGTCAACTCAATTTACATGTGGAAAATACCCGGACAATCATTTCGCGTGTATAGAACGGCTGAAAGGTAGATTAAGAATAAATAAATCTCTCTATGAAAGTCATGGCTTGGCAATTCTACCATTGCACTCGTGAAATTTGCTTTAAAATGCTTTAAATATACAATGTACTTTCCCTTACTACTAAAAATTATACCGTATAGTTTGCAAAAATCACAATTCAAAGACGTTAGTGACCAATGAAAAGAAATTTACTAGATCGTGTAGTCTGCGAAGTCATTGCGCAACGACCTTACAGTCGGACTGTCGGAGTACTTACTGTCAGCTATTTTGATGACCAGTTTCTTATTTGTAACGTCGTAGAAGCAATGTTAATTAAATATTGATTATTAAGTCTTTCTAATTTTAGTCGGTAGAATTCCCTTCGCAGGTAAAGCTTGGTGATTGGTCCACGTTAGGTTATTCAACCTCCTAGCCACCGACGAAGCGTTGATGTATTTTAATCAATACCATATATAAACATTAATCGTAGTCCTCAGCCAATCACAACTTGCCACCGGTTAATCAATTCAACCTACCAATTAAATCGCACGGAAATGCGAGCATCACTTGACTAATCAATATTTGCTATTCCTTGATATGAGAACGGAAATTCCTCCCTCTACAGATAGGCGATTCTTTATGGCTAACTGTCAGTCCGTCTGGTTGTTATGTGTAGAAGGCTTACTATAGTATTTCATTCGAATATAAAATAGCAAATTCTTTGAAGAAATTTAAACGATAAAATTTTAAATAGTCGCGTAAGTGATTAACTATCCGTTGCATTTGTCCCTATTATATTCATGTGCCATCCCTACCCCACCCCGCCCGTGTAGGACCAATTCGCTTGCGCCAGTCTGTCGATCAAGAGCGACCTCTACCAGGCCATTGTCCAGACGGAGAAGAACTTTGTCATCTGTCACGAGACTCATCCCCTCTGGCGATTCGCCGTTCTCAACGACGCCGAAAGTCTCTTCTCCTTCCGCCGGATTTGCAAAGTGGCCAATGACGGCTACCGGATCATCATGCTATCCAAGAAGAAGCTCCAATTCAGAGTTATCAAGGTATACTGAGACTGCACAGTGGTATCACACCTTGTATGTCAGTGTGTGTATGTTCACCTATAGCAACCCGAGTACTAAATCCATTTCTCTTTAGATGGGATTCATCGGCACGTAGACTTAGCTGGCAAGGTAAACATATCGAAGCTGTAGTTTTTCCGAAGATTTACAATCCTCAGCCGAACGCCGTGCTTCGATGAAATTTAGCCCCATTAAGCTCAGGATCGCTCAACAAATGAATAGTGTTGCGTTGCAGTTGGCCTTTCAGCCTGACTCGATTTGTAAACCACACTGGTAATCCTGGGGAGTTACCTTGCACTTCATCACCACACACAGACTTTAACAACCTTATGCACAGAAACAACGCCTGCCTTTTCAGCAATCTCCCCAAGGGAACAGAGACCAAGAACCATCTGCAAAACACCTCTGCTACTAGATGCTCGAAGCATAGCAGTTTCCTCTCATACTCAATTATTATCGATTGGTCCAGTGATCACCCTTCTCCACTACTTATGCCTCCTGAGTAGTATTAGTAGCGCATGCCTCTTCAGCTTACCTAAAAGTAGTAACAGGGAAATCCCAAATGACGTGATTTCAACCTACTTATGATATAACGCATTTTCACTGGTGGAGCTAATTATCGATCGATGACGGCAGACTGATTGCTTACCGTCCTACTTATGACATCATTTTGGAATTCCTGTTAACTATTTTTAGGCATCATCTCGTACTAATTCCCTGCTTGTTTGCGTGATCTAGGACCGAATCGACCGGACATTTTCCCTCGCCATTATACACTAACTATCATACATACAAAACTTGTATCAGTGGGAACGCAGACTAGGGCTCTTAGTTTACAGATGAATGAATCGATACTATCCGATGGTTATGATTACAGGGTTTCTGCGCCTTGGGGAAATGTAATGTAATTTTAAAAATTTGAGAGAAATTCAGAGAAATATAGCGCAATTTCAGCGCTTTCGCTCAACTGTAACAACGCTGGTTATCTGCTATCTTGTACTTCCCGCCTATATACAAATATTGTATATTTCATGGAAAAATTCAGGGGACAAGGTTTGTGAAAAGAGCCTGGCAACCCGGTGATTAGCACGTGACCCTGTTGTCTCTCCTCGCGCGAGCAGATCAACAGCGAGTGCGTCCGGGGTCTGTGGGCCGGGCAGCAGCAGGAGCAGATCTTCCTGCGGAATAACGACGTGGAGCGGGGCAGTATCCAGCACGCGCGCCAGGTCCTCCGTAATCTCATCAACTCGAGCTGCGACCTGCCCATCGGCTATCCCATCTTCATCAGCCCCCTTACCACCAGCTTTGCCGGCACCCATCCGGCCTACTCGCGAGTGGCCGGCCAGGAGTTCTCCCTCTCCACCGCCATCGGTTGGCTCCGGCGCGTCTGGTATCGCCTCCGATGGAGGTGCAGCGAGACGTGCGCCAGACCCAGCGGCCGGCTCACAGGTGGGAATTTCAGTGTGGCGCGGGCAGAATGACCTGATTCCTGATTGGACGGGTTAGATTTGAAAATAACCGTATCAGATTAGTGCTATTAATATCATTAACATTTTTTAGATGCGCCCTGGCATTGTCGGGAGGAAGGGAAGGAAACGTCGAGAGTACGCATCATTGGACTGACCGGTTCTTGTGATTATTATTATATTGATGGTAAACCGGTTCGCGCATCTCCTTGAGCGCATGCCGCTCCCAGCAACATTAGGTCTCAAGGACCTGTCTAACAATATTTTCAGTTGCCAGCAAAGTTGTTTTGTGCAATGCTAACTTTGAAAGCCACTCCTTAAGGTTATTGATACTGTATATTGTTCCTAGTGATCCATTCACTATCTGATCTATTCCCACATGACACAACACGCAGATTTTTCTCAATTATCTCTGAAATTCACTGTAATTTTCTAATTATTATCCTTTTCTTTAGGTGCCACACGTTTGTCGTCAGGTACTACAAAGTACAATTAGGTAACATTCTCTTTTCGCCGTATATACGCTAGTACAACATTCGGACTCGTCCAACTCGGATGTTTTTGGTTCATTTTCAAGACCCGCTCATGTACTATAGAATGTAAATTGTCTCAAACTCGGGCAATGCCAGTCATTCATTAACCTGTCTCCACTATCTTCACTGCGCACCTAACACTTCACATCTCCAACCAGCCCAAATTTTTCACATAGTTCCAGATGTAGATAATTTGAGCACGGTTCTTGCATTCAGCTATCAGGTGAGTTATTGGTTTATCCCTTCCAACAAACCTCATAAAATTTCACTTAGGTATCTCATAGCCGTAGGTTTATTTATCCAGTTTGTCCTTATCGCTTGTTCCTGCGTGATGCCAATATCAAACCCTCCATCCCCAGGGACTAATTTTGTTGGTCTCCCTAGTGAACGTAGCATATAGCCGTTTTTCTTTCAACTACTTTCGCGATTCATTTGTCTCTGGTAGTACTGCTTCGTCCTTCCGTGTCAGTTGTAACATTCTTTCATTTGAGTCTTCATTTCTGTTATTTACTGTTCTTCGTTTTGCTTGGGAGAGTTCTTCCCTCCTCCCCACAGTCAGCCCTTCTCACGTTCCCCCTCTTCCAGGCGAGGCTATCGAGATGACAACGTTCACGCGTCGCAGCGGCCATTGCGGCCCCACATCGGCCCACTTGGCCGGCCCAGTGGGCCCCGTCCTGCCGGGTAGCAGTGCCGGGGTGATGATGCCCGGGTCGAAAGTCAAGCCCACGGTGACCCTGTCCGCGCTGATCCATCAGCAGCAGACTGTCCTGTCCGGATCGGAGAGTCTGTCCGGGGGGGATGTGGCCGCCAGCGGTGGAGCGGCAGGGGGCGGAGCTCTTCCTCAACAGACGCAACTCCAGACCTCCACACCGGTTCGAGTGAAGGTAGGTGGATGTTGGTGTGGAATTCCCGAAGAAAGATTGCCAGGGAATGCAGCAGTTTGCCTGCCGGAGCAGGACACACATCTAGAAAATGTATAGTGGTATATTTATTTCCTGATCTTCATCGAAATATTTTTTAATTTGATGTAAGAATAAATTTAAATGAGCCACTTGTTTGCATACAATTTTCCTATATTGGTAGTGAATGAGAAGCTAGAATTAAAATAATACCTAGTTTTCTTTAAAACACAAATTAATTTTGTTATGTTATAAAAAGACAACAATTTAATTTTCACAAAAATCATCAATATTGAAAGAATTTTTGTAACCTTTTTTCATACATAATTTTTTTTTGGGGGGGAGTTAACTTAAATAGTACTCTATTTCAAATTTTGAACCTCCTGCGACTTTTTGTCGCCTATAGTGGTGGCAACACTGTAAAAGGAAGCAGTGGACAGTACTGAGGATGTGCAAGCTCAAATTTATCTGTCATTTCGTCTTCTTTTTTTTGTTGTTGTTGTTGTGCGGGTGTCGTCAGGGGAGCCGAAGCCCCATCAGATGCGAGTCCACCGACAAGGATTCCTCTTTTCCTTCAGTGGGTACCCAGCCTTATCGGCATTCCATGAAATGAAAAGGCGGATGAACTAGCCAAAGCCGGAACGATGGAATCGCAAGACGAGGTCGAGATAAACCTGAAGGCAGCCAATATGGTCCTAACTCAACACGCAAAGGATGCCTGGAAAGAAAACTTCAAGGAAAAAGGAGGCTTCCGCCTCAACATCAGAAAAGACGAAGATGAAAGGAATAGGCCAAGAAAGGAGCGCACTCTGCTAGCTCAACTCAGAACCGGCCACTCTCTTGTAGCAAAAGCCTATCGCCATCGCATAGGCAGAGAAGAGGATCCGAGCTGCAATGTTTGTGGTATTGAGGAAACCATCCAGCACATCTTTCTCGACTGCCCCAGGTGGAGTCCGCAAAGAATCAGCATCTTTGGCACAGCAGTCCTTCGTAAGAGCGACAGTATGGCGGCGGAAAGTGTTTTGCATTCCTGACCAGGACCGGACTCTAGCCAACCCGGGCATATGGATCGCACGACCCGCTGTGTGAGAAATAACAACAACAACAACGCGCACTAGCCGCTGATCTGCCCGCACCACTTACGTCCAACAAAGCAGAGGACCGGCCTAGTCAACCTTTTCCATATGGCAATGCGGTCTGAACAACCTCTTGAGAAAGACATCGTTAGCTGCCCCTTTGTTCACATTGGTGCCCACAAGGAAATGCCAAGTGGATCATGAAAAGCCGCTGCCGAAGGTACAGTGAGCACCCTGCCTCAACTGACATCGTTTGATGGACAGACGGGTCGGCGAAAGGAGGTACTCACGACGGAGGTGGCGGAGTGACCATTCAATTCCCACACGGCTCTGTGCTTGAGGAGACCGTCGCAGCTTGAGGGTCGAAGCCCAGGCGATCCTAACTGCGCTCAACACTATCGAACGACACACACTTGAAGGAGTCAAGGAAATCCGCCTCGGCACTGACTCACTCTCTGTCCTGCAACGACTCCAAGGCTCAAACGTGCGAGTCCACCAACCACATATGAACTACCATATGCTCTTTTTCAGACGCTACGAGACATCTCACAGCCCACTAGCTACCTGGACATGTAGACATCACCTGGCAACAACAACAACAACAGCCCCGCCAATGCAGCTGGCTCCGCCTCTGGGGCCCCTCGCCCAGTCTCTCCGAGGCTCTGGGCGACGAAGTCACAGTAAGAAAATTACTTCGGCAGACATTGCGAACGGACCCTCCTGTCGATTAGCCCGCCATTATCAGCTTTGACGCTTTCTCAACACTGGTCTTCGTTGAAACTTGCCAAAGTCCGCCTGATTTATTCATCCCGATCTCTTCGCTGTCCCCATATTGTTGTTTTTCATTGACTGCCCGTTTTATATTTCAGATCCTTCAAACGGATTACGGGAGTGGCAAGCTGGAAACGAGCTTAGTACATCTGCACCGACCAGCTGATGTGTCTCACCTCAAATGTCCGCCATGTTGTCATACATAGGACTTATCGGTGGGATACTTAAGCCGCCTGTAGCCTGTCCCCTCCAAAAGTCTAAACAACGGTTTTAGGAAAATGACGCCTCCTGGAAACATATGACAGTAAAATATCTCTACTCAGATATGGTATGCTATCTTTCCCGGGTAAAGAAAAGGGAATGCTGTCAGTAAACAGTCTTAAAAATAGTAGTATTAAGCAAAAGAACAAATTTTGTTTTTTTCTAGTGCGGCGGTTTACAGTCAATTACTTCTATCGACAAAAGTTAAAGAAATCTTTATAGTAACTGGGTGAAAATATCCCCGAATATGGCCAAGTTCGATTTAATGTCGTTTATAAGACTTGAACGAATATCGTCAACTTGAATTCGGGTATGGACTGCTGGTGGGCTACGAGAATTTAGAACCAGCACTATATACTCCGTCTGAACGTCTGATTAATATTTTCTAATTGGTATTCTGTTTAGCGGTTCTTTTAAAGACTTCTATTACTTATTAAGATAAAATAGTAGAAGTCTTTTTAGGAAAAAATATGAATTTGGCTTTTGTATCTTTTTATTCCGGACTGGTCGTATTATTCTTTGTGGAGAACTTCTTCATTAGTAGTCTTTTGATAGTAGTTTATAATCTTCGCTCGGCGAAATCAATTTGATAATCATTTGCAAATCTTATTCTTTTCTACAGCTTTTTATTCACAGTCTACCGCTGCTGTTTTGTTAATTTATTTGTAATTCTGATCATTTGTATAAATCTATTTTTTATTTATCTATCTTATTCAGCATCTGTATTGGTTTTTCATAGGGAACATTTTGTATACTGTATAGTCCTTCAAATCGTTACCCACTATAATCCATTAGCTTTATTGATTTTGATAATTTTGCCTTCACTGCGATATTTACATTTGCATTTGTTTTGTAGAATATTGTTTTTCCTTGTCCAATTTGAATTTATCAAATATTTCTAGTATAATTATTATTAAACAAATTGTATATCAAAGCCAGAAGAAACAACTGCACTTATAAATGAAAATTGAAATGTAATTCACTCTACCTAAAGTCATGATCATGTACAGAGAAGAATTAAAAAAGGAGTTTATATACTGCACTTGTACAGAAGAAACCAACCTGATTAGTTCACTGAATTGTGCTGCCGGACAGGAATCGATCTGAGCAAGAGATAAGCAACGCTCGAATCCAAATTGAAAAAAACGGTATCCAAATTAACAACATTATCGGAGAACTGTTTAATTAAAGTAGCTTCAACCACACGACGAATTGTCATGATTTGAAAATTCGTCGTGTGGTTGAATCTGCTTTTACTAAACAGTTCTCCGATCGTGTTGTTAATTTCAATAGCGTTTTTTTTCAATTGGATTCGACCATTTCTTGTCGCTTGTTCAGTTTGATTTTTCTGCACGTACAGTATATAAACTCAGTTGTTTTCGTTTTTAATTCTTCTGTATACTCTACATGATTATGACAATAGGTGGAGTCGAAAACTCGTGAATTCCAGTTTACATTTAATTTTTAAGTGAGGTTGTTTTGAATTGACTTACTGTGAACCCAGATTCACTTTTTCGTTGCCTTTCTTTTCCCGACACGTTGAACATTCTGTAGTATATTATTTTAAATTCGTTCCTATATATACTTTTATCAGAAACAGCTTCGCATAGCCAACTGCTACTCTTTTTCATAGTTTGTTTTGACCATTTTGAAATTGCGCCGTAAATGATTTGCCGTTTAACCTATATGCGGAGAAAGTCAGCCCCTTGTTTCAAATATCCATAGGAATTCATTCAGTTAATAAGTATACCCTGACATCTTTGACTTACCAACAATGACGCACTTCATCAACTGTGTTCTTTTAATTTGACAAGTGTTTCAACGTTTCCCAATGCACATTTATGTTCCGGTGAAATTACGCTTTAAAAACCTTCGGTTGATCATTATTAAAGGACACGAACAAATTTTTGTAAATTTTTGTTTTATTACTGGGGTGCAATATTTTTTCATTTTGTTCATGTTGCATAATGCGCAGTGACGAGTACTTTTTCAGTGTTGCGCACTGTCCGGTGTTTTTGCAGTATCAATTTGGAATTCAATACAACAGTGTTTGCCTTTATGTAAACAATACCTGTACACGGAGTTAATAAAAATTCGGGGAGTTTGAAAATCTGGACTTTTATCGATCCAATTTACTAACATCCGGAATATTACTTTGGCATCGCCGTGTTTGTTTGCTCATCCTTGTACATGGAACTTCAATCTGCTTGAGAGATTGAACCGTGCGCTGGCGATGCGTGTTTCGTGTCAACTTTCTAACCCCGAACTCCAACGCATTGTATAATATATATACAATATGTAGTGTATAATAAGCTGCTCTGTGGTATTAGTCAGATGATGACCTGTTATCGCTCTGTGCTCATTTCCGCCCTACATATCAATTCTATGCTGCACCAGTACGCACACTAGTTCTACGTATGTAAACGTTTTCTGAACCCTTACATACTGACTTGCTATGTTTTCTGTCCAAAAGTAATCCTTCCTACGTGTTATCCGGATTTATTGTTCATGTTCGGTTTTAAGAGTAGATAGCCCAGTGGCTAAAACTGCGGTCGATATCTGTGAAATTGATGCGCTTTCTCCAGTCTTTCTTTGAAGGATTTATTTTAGAGTAATGTTGTATTAGAAAGTTACTTCTGAAACGGGATTACTTCAATTAATTGTGTATTTCTATAAATAAATTTATAAATCAACATGTTCGTTGTTCTTTTCTCCACTGCTTTTATTTTAAATGTTATTTGTTTTTAGTTTATAGATAAACTTATTTTTTAGAAAAGGCCTTTTAGACAAGTATATATTACACCTATGAGACTAGAGGCAAATAATACACTTCCAAAATCCCTGGTAAAATTCAATTATTATGAAGCTGATGAGACTGTCCCTCAGACTATTGCGAAGAAAATCAAAGCTCTTTGACTGAAATGCTAAAGAAAGAAGGCACAACATGAACTGAAAACAGAAAAGATCAACGAGATTTGTGAAATGTGTCGAGGAGTCCGATTAGATTCCTTTATGGATATCGTAAAAGCAAATGTTTTTTCGTCATCACATACAAAGAAAAAAAATAACCAGAAGAATTATTGAAGCTAAAGTTGAGGGAAAGAGAGTTAAATGGAAAACCGAGAAGAGCCTGGATGGATGAACTGCAGGACGAGTATGAGAAGACATGAGTGAATTTGTTAGTGGACGTGAAGACATGCCTGTGGATGCACCCATGGACACTGGACTGAGGAATCAATTATTATTATGATGATATATCCAGAAATTTGCTAGGATTGGACTTCACTTTATGTTGATCTTAATTTACTTAAAACAACTCCCTTAGCACAATGCTTTTATGGTTGTCGAATTTTCGAAACGTAGCATAGATCCTGATGAATTTGTAATTAAATAATTAAATTTGTTCCTGAGTCATCGCTCATTTATAGACCCTATTTGCTATTTTCGATACATCACGGGACGCGGTAGACTGCTGGCTTTGTTATCGCTCCGTCTTACGTGGTGTGACTGGAGTGGTCCATATGACTTTGTACAAAACAAAACGACGTGCTATCGAGTAGTATTATTGAGATATGTACAATTGCCTATCAGTTGACTTTTAGACTCGATCAACCTACGCCGGATATCTTTTGTGAAGAACTATTAATTCAGTTTACATCCCGATGTGCAGTCCACCTAATACTGTATATGCAATAGACACAGAAACAATGAGGCAACGATGTAATGTATAGAAATTTAAGTTAAACTGTCAATTGACGCATTTTTATTGCTCAGACATAACATTTCGATAAAACACTTGGTACCCGTGCAAAAACACGAGAAAGATTTTAGCACATATAATTTACATCGTAATCATAGTGAATGGTGAATTTTGGCGCAGGAATGTAACACTGATTAGATTCAGTTTGTATGTGCTTATGTTCTCTGATTTGTATGTTGCACCAAAGTTTATTCAAAGGTTTATTCCGTGGAGAATTGTCAATTTTAAAATGATCAATAAAATCTGACCGTTGAAATTTGTGATATTTTAAGAAGGAATAATCAGAAACTGCATATTTACGCTAAATAAAGTATCTTAAGTTTGACTACGGACAGTGTTCCGACAGTATTCTCGCTCTTGGCAGACTTATTGAATTAAAGTGTTTCACTAGCGTTAAATGCGTCTTAAGGACGCATATCTGGTTGCAAAAAGATACCTCACAATACCATTAATCGAGAACAGAGAGTCAGGGTTGATGAGGCAGGAAGCCGAAATAGCGTATCGAGAAGACACAACACAATGATGTCATTTATGTATGGTGCGTGCAAGTAGATGAATTTTCCGTTGGCGTTGGGACTAATGTTAGAGAAGAATTAACCAGAGTTCTTATAAATAGTTGGTATTTCAGAATTGAATAGAAGTGAGTGCATGCGGCCTGAAATCTTGAGAAAAGGAGAATAGAAAGATAAATATGTATGTGTTGAAAGGAAAAGTCTAGGTCTTAAATATTTCAGATTTTTTCTCAAGAATAAGTGGACTTTTAATTTGAGAGTTTCTGTCTTCAAATTCTCTCGAAACCATATATGTGCTTTTCTTACCCGTTATGCAGCGCTATTCCTTTTTTAATAAGAATAAATATTATGCGAGTTTTATTCTACATAGTTTGTCAAAGCTTTATATTTCTTATTTCAGTACAACCTTTTCTCCCGTCTGTCTGCGTGGGACTGGTTCTAACACACAATATGTCTGCCTCCGCTACTGAGGGTTTGATCAATAACGACGAGCAGCACGAAGAATTCACCTACTCTTCCCTCTCAGCACCGGAGAGTGAAGCCGACCGAAGTGGCGCCCTCCATCCTGGCCCATTTCTTTGGCTGAAATCGGGCGAATCTTGTGCCCTGAGTTACCAGGGCTATCCTTCGACAATTTCAATAGTCCTCGTGTGTGTGGGAGTTCTGGGCTTCTCTCTTGGTAAGGCTATTTTGACTGGCTTATCTGAGTGTGTGTAACCTGGTAATTCTCCATCTACAGGCCATTGAGAGTTCTAATTAACGCCTCTCTAAGAGTAGTATACTCTATGTACAAGCAGACGAGTCGGTTGGAAGGATAATGGTTGGGGCTCTACTCTTTCTCTCTCCTTTTTTCGTCTTGCTGTCTTACTGGGCGTCTACAGGACACAATTTTAGTTGAATGATTTGGGAGCCTGTACAATTATTTTTGTTTTGATTACGAAGAAGCACCTTGTTCCGCTTTTCTAAGGATGAGGGATAAGAGGCCGTGGGAACAGTAATTCACATTACGTGTATATGTAAGCTCAAACTGATACTGATTCTACATCATATACATGTTGTACTTCAGAACAATAATCTGAAAATGCTAAGTTTGCCTATTTATTTTGCTAGACAATTTACAAAATTCGAAAAACAACGGCTGGACAGGCGTGTTCAAATTGCAAGACGCAATTGCAGCATTTTGAAGCCTTCCAGTTTTTTACAGTTATCATTAGGAAAAATAAACAGTTTATGTATGCTCTATGGAATTCAGAAATTTGAAAATTGTTTTTCATGTTGCTGACATAATTTTATTTTTCAATTATTTATATTTACAATATACACAATTAAATTGTTAGTGTTGATTAGGGCATATTTGTTATAAATGCTAACAATTATCATTTTTTTAGTTTAATAAAAAAATCTCATTTTTTAAAACATTAGTTTATTCATTTACAATCTTGGTGCATATTATTGTTTGTAATATTTTCTAAAAGTAAATAAAATATTAAAAATAAAAATAAAAATATGTACTCATTTCTATATTTTTAAATCTTATAAGTTATAATTTTATTTTTGAAAAATATCTATAAATAATATTATATATTTAAAAAATGTTAAATGACTTTAAAATTTTAGTAATTTCTTAAGCATTTATTGTTAATTTGAAAAATGAATTTAATTTTCTGCAAATATATTTTTTAATATAAATGTGCAAGAGTGTTTTGCTGAATAATTTAAACAATACAGTATTTTTATTCAACCCTAACATTTTCTGCGCAAATCTTCTTTGTAACCGATACTTTCTTCCAACTTCTTTTCCGCTTTCCATTATGTGAAGAGCAGCAATTGCCAGTGCATCTATCTATAACCTCATATACCACTTCTGAAAACCAAACTATCAATTAAATTTGCAAAACGTTGGTCATCTAGAATCGTATCGTGTAGACGCACCGCTACCCTGCTATTCAATCGAACGAGGGTTCTGCCTCAAGACCAGAAGTGAACAGAGTTTTGTACCCGACCATGCGTCATTTGACAGTCCGGTGGGACAGGACACCTCCTTCATTGGTTAGGCGAATTGAGAAATCAAGCAATATATTCAGAGCAATTGAATGCCATATCCTTACGGAGAAACTGCTACGAAAATACCCAGCAGTGGTTCCAGACGGATTGGGCAGCTATGTCTTGGCCTCTTTAGGCCTCATCATCAATTTCATTTGACTTGATAGTATCGTGCAGGTTTTCGGCTATTTTTTATATATATGACAACCATGTTGTAACGGAAAAGTGAAACTGACTTTTCTCTTATGTTATTTCAAAACAACCACACTTAAAAAATAAAAAATAAGATGGATTGTACAAGCTTTCGACTCATCTAGAGTCATGACCATGTATACAGAAGAATTTTAAGCGGAGTTTATATACTGGACTTGTAATAATAAATCAATCATATTAGACCACTGAATCCGGCCGTCAGTCGGGTATTGGTCTGAGCAAGCGATGACCAATGTTCGAATCCACATTGAAAAAAACAATATCCAAATTAAAAATACGATCGGGAAACTCTTTAATGAAAGCAGCTTCAACCACACGATTTTTAAAATCATTACAATCTTATATATATATATGTCAATCTGTCTGTCTGTTTTGAGGTTGCCGCCCAGGCCGTTGGTCCCACGGACCTGAAATTTTGTATGAGTGAATACCTCAACCCTGCGGCTAACATAGGCCAGGTTTTGTTTTGATTGCTGGCTTGGTTTGGGCTTGGGCCGGGTTCACAGGGTTGGCCTATAGGAG
>JAUYWV010173589.1:0-17818 GCA_032274565.1 Nematoplana nigrocapitula
AACAGATAAACTTGTAGTGCCTAATGAATTATTTCCGTAAAAAATCTGGAAGGTTCCCCACAGTATACAGTAGTTCCCCTAATTTTGATTGCATGACGACGACGACGACAACAACACGGAAACAAAGTTCCTATAATTGATGGATAGCTCACATGAAGATAGTAAATATGTAAATTTAACATGATTATACTGGTTTTCTTCTGTTCTGAATAAAATATTTTCCAAACCGAACCCCCACATAGGCGCCAAGGGCTACAGGCCATGGAACATGGTACTATAATATATGTTGGACCTACGGGGTTAATACAATAAACAACAATACGGGCCACAGCCGTACTCTATACAATCACTCTACCTCGTACAACTTGGAAAACGTTTTTTTTTTAAATTTACAAACCGGCAGTATTGGCATGTACGAAAATTTCCAAATCAAAACTAGTTTAAGGAAATAATACGGTCTGTCTATGTACCGTGCCCTTCTAAGATGCAAGTGACTATGGTCTTCCACAAATCTCTATCCTTTCAGATTCTCAACACATTTCGTACAGTCAAACTTTCCTTCCGTTCCTCTGCTCACTTCGCACATGCATCCATTTTCGAATATTTTCCATGCATGCTACACGAGGTCGTACTATTTCTCTTCTTCCATCAATCATGCATGTTGGTATAATTTCTTCTAGGTCCTGTGTCCTCATAACATGGCCCAGGACTTCGAGCTGCATTTTTCTTATCAATTTGATCAACTTCATTTCTTGTCCCGCTCTATTTTTAGAACTTCTTCATTTGAAATGTGGTCTACCCATAATATTCTGAGTATTCTTTGCATAAACCACATTTCAACGGCTTCAATTCGACTTTCCATCTGTGATGATATAGCCCCACACTATTCACTTCTTTCAGTTAAATTGGAGTAGACATAACAGCGTAGAATTATTTTCCTTGTTCCAATCGGCATCTTCCTATCTCTCAATACTCTCTCTCTCTCTAACTTCTGAAATGATTGCTTTGACATGCTGATCCTTCTCTTGATTTCCGAGTCACATTTGCCATCTTCAGTGATCAAGCTTCCTATAGGTAGTAAAAAAAATGCACTTGGTTAATGTTGACTTCATCAATTTTTAGCTGACACTTCTTATCCTTTTGCTTGCTTATCACCAGGATACATTCTGTCTTTTTACAATTAATAGTATAAGGCCCTTCCTCTAACTCTCTTCCACTACTTTGTATAGAAGGCGCTGTAGATTTTCTTCAGACTGAGTTATTGGTAGGGTATCATCTGCATAACGTACATAAGTTGTTGAAATTGTGTCATCCAATGATAAAACCATTAGCATCATTTCGCTATAGATGTTAAATAGATCTGGGGGAAAAACATAACCCTGTCGGACGCCTCTCTGAATGTTGACAAATTGCCTTTTTCATTTCCAATAATAATAATACATTTATTTCAGACAAGATAACTTTGCTTACCGGTGCTCTTGTCTGTCGACAAATGAAACACAGCTCCACCAACACGATACGGTACAAACCCTAAACCAATTGCAACGTCGATCTTTCCTTACCAACTTTCAGTCACATCGACAGACTTTATCACTCACAAATCAGCGAAAGTTTACGATTTTTACCCATCTTTGGCCCCACATTTTTCCTACTTTCTCAACTTCATTCAACGCCAAATTTCACACGCCAGATACGACAAAATTTTTACATCCGACACCAACTTCTTTTAAAATGCAAACAAACTCACGAAATCAAATTACCAAAAAGTTGAACATAAAAAACATAGAACATCACCAGTGGTCCAGAGAATACAGTACAAAAACGCAACCCAAACCAACCAAAAATACAAAACCAAAACCACCCATAGACCCAATCAAAACTGCGCCAACTAGAACTCCCACTAATAACGGTCTACTTCTTCTCTCTATCTATTCCTAAGTGGAACATGATATACTGTAGTTTGATTTTGTTTGTTCTTCAACACGAATCTACTATATATTCTTAGACAATAAGAGTTAGTGTGAAACTTATCACATACCGTTCAGAATTGCTGTTAATGCACATCAAAGATAGATCCGTCTTGGGGCGTCGTATCACTTTCACAGACCTTTCCCTCGTCAGACGCGTGTATTCCTTCAGCGGTGGGACCAAGTGTTCCATTGTTTCTTCCACGCTATACGAATAATAAAAAGTCAAATAATAATGGGCAATTTATTCTCATTTTTTAATGAAAGTTTCCCCATAAAAACAGCACAAATTATTACACTACAACGTAGATGCTGTAATTTGTTAATTGTTTGACAGTTGAATTGTTATTAAAGGTATGTATTGTATGTGGGCTGCGAGATCAATGCACTTTGATAATATTTATTCGAAACTTACCTTTACAGTGAATGTTAAACTGTCAAACTTATTCACATCCTTATTGAGTGAACCTTTGCCTCCTTCAACCACCCATTCGCCGATGTTATTATTCCAACCGGGCCGCTAAGTCTGCCCTTCACTATGCCCTTTAGTGTCTCCATCACCAACTCGAACCGCGTCTGTTCCAATGACCTACTTCCCCACGTTTCTTTACCTTCTGCTAACAATATCAGATTTTCAGGTATACTCACTTTGTTTGATTCTCTGACGAACTATGTCAACATCTCCATGGCCACATTTCAAATTCCTACATCGTCTGTTGTCTATCACGTCCAGCTTTCAAAGTCGTATAAAGCCACACCAGTTTCCATTTTTCTTCGTCAGTTCTCTGCTGGCTTTTCAGAATGGGTACGCATGAACTCTAGTCCAAAGTGGGCACAGTGTAACTCGGCGTGAGCATTTATAAACAGATATATTTTAATAAAATATGAGGTAAGGGGGGGGCAGTTTGAGTAAACTTAAGAACGTTTGGCGCGTTGCGATTGGCGCAGAATAAACCAAAGACAGCGGCTTATAGACTCTAAGAACTCTCTATTTTTATAAAAATATGATATTTTTACCATTCTAAAAAGCATTTTCACTACCCAAGTAGACCCTTTTACCGATATTAGGGGCAATTTCTTTACCCTGTTTTCCAAATGGCAGCAGGCTTCTCATACGAATTAATGACCTTACGACAGAAGTACAGACAAGAGGGTCATGGACAAAGTAACGAAAAACGAAGGAGAAATTTTACAAATTCAAAATATACACTAAACCAATTTACTTCCGAGATTAATTTAAAGATACAGAGAATTTTCATTTTTATTTTTTCAACGTAAAGAACTTTTATAATTTCAAAATATTAAAAAAGAATTCTGTTGTCACGCTACCATTCTATTGTAAGTAATGTTCAGAGGTTTATTTTCAAATTATATAAAAGTTACGGGAGAGAATATTGCTGATTAAGTATTGATTTTTTCACATTTACGTGCTGTACACGTTGTTATAACATTGATACAGAGTAGTGGGGAACAGTAACGGAGCAGATAGTTTTCACTTTTCATTATTTGTCATTTTTACGTCAAATATGTGAGAGATGTTTGCTGAAGTCATTTTTTAATTCAAAATGTAAACGCTTTAAATTTAATTTTTAATAATATTTAAATTATAAATGAAATTTAAATTATAATAATATATAATAGGGGTATTCATAAAAAATCGCCGTTTTTAACAAAGAACAAGTGTATTTTTCGAAATCATATAAATTTCTTAATCATCGAAACATGTCATATAATAGTTACATACCAGTTATATGGATGGAAGATAGTCTCCCTCACAATTAATAATGCACTGCATATCTCGCCTGAACAACTCCAATTCTTTCCTCAGGGACGCACAACTAATGCTTCCCACGAAATTATGTACAAAGTCCCTTGCAACATCAATAGTATTGAAGTGGGTTTCCTTTCTCGCTACCTCCAGATTCCTAAAGACAAATCTGTCCAACAAGTTCATATCCGGCGAATACGGAGGTTGAGGAAGTGTGCCGATACCATTGTCTCGTAGGTAGGTTTCAGTTAACACAGCCTAATGTGGCCGGGCATTATCATGCATTATTACCAGGTTGGCACGCCTTTGTTCAGCCATAGCACGTAGGAATTCTATGTAGCGTTATGCATTAATAGAAATGTTACGTGGCAGAACTTCAACATAGAATTCACCTCTATATAGTTCAGAGCCACTATTATATGGTATTTAACATGTGATATGCTACGCCGCACTACTGTAGAACGATCACCTTTAGGTCCTCCTTGATCTACCCATGTTCGTAAATTGTTTGTTGGAGGTAGTGAACGAGCGTATTGCCACTTTTCATCTATAACCATTACGCTACCATTGAATTCACGCAACAACAGTTGTGCACCATGGACTCGCTGTGGCTTGTGTACCGCAGTCAATGAATGGGGGATCCACCTTGCACACACAGATCGCATATGAAGATCGTCGACGAGAATCCTCCTAGCACTTGACCAGGAAACGCCAATTTCCATACAGATGGCTTCAGTTGAGATGTGCGCATCTTGATTAATTAGTTCAACTGTCCGTTCAATATTTTCTTGATTTGATTTCAAGATGTTCGAGGGGCACCAGATCCCATCTTTCTCGCACTATTGATTCGATCGCCATCACGATACTCTATGGCTAATTGTCGCACCTGTCTTTTCTTAATTAGGTTATCCTCGCCCCATGCTGTAAATAGCATTTAATGAATCTCACTATAGGCTTCATTTCATTTCTTGTAAGTGTTTGAATAAAAAAATTAATACATTCCTTTTTAGGTTGTTCCGCAATTGCACAGTAATAAAATAACAGTTAGCCAAATTAATAGCAAATGAATCGACAGTAGAATTGATGCATGACTTTTATACGTTTAAATACGGAAAAATTTAAATTTAAAATTTATTCTGGTATCGATGTCTATGATTATAATTATATCCATGCTGAATATCTATATCCATAGCATAATATATTTATATCGACCGGAGCACGACATAGATATACAGTATGATATACGGCTAAAAGGAGATCTTTTGTGGATACCCCTATAATTATATATATTTTTTGCTCAATACTACTGAATTTGAATTGGCATTTATTTACGTATTTTATACGTTACTAGGAACAATCAATACCGTATAAAAGGTTTGAGCAAAGTTATCCAGTCAGTATTAAACGTACTTCCTATTCGTCTGCTTGGCACGGGCTCTGATCCATGCACGTCGTAGCCAGTTCCACATCGTTTGAGCATGGGGATCAACATGACGGTTGACACCGACCATTTGAATATTTATTCCGTGCAATGCCAAACTTATTTTTGAATACTGCCAGTGACAGGTTAAAGTAAAGATTAATGCATACACTATAAATAATGACACTTTGTTGTAAATATAAATTATCTTGCCCAATTCAGTCCTATATATATCATTGTCAAAAGAAGGAATATTGTCTACTATCAGATTCATCAAAATAATGCTGTTTTAATCATTTCACCTTCACATAAAATTTCCTCAAGAAAGACCTAGAGTTAGGCAGTTGTATGATAATAGTTCACAGTATAATGTTATTTTTGTACACATTTTTTTAAAATACTACATTTCTTCAAAGGTTTACCTACAGTTAAACATTCACTTGTTATAAAAATTGTGCATATTCTTTGAAGTTGAATGTCGTTAGAAAAATGTACCCATCCTGAGGACAGCAATTGATGCGATGTTGGAGAGGCCATGTGTCATTTGCCTACAGATATACAGTATTACAGTATGTCTATGTGAAAATTCGTATATAGATAAAACATTTTGCTATTTTTTAATTTAAAATTCAATTTGCTCTATGAATGGGGAAAATTGCGGATATAATGACTAATGTGGTCGTCACTTGAGATTATACTGCAGGAAAGGTAAAGTGTACCGCTCCCCATTTTCGACAAGATCACACTTTCCTTGAATTCCGACTGGGGGATGTGTTTGAACGTAGCCGCGAGATCTCTTACTACTCGCCATAGTATTATACAAAGTTGAAATTCGATTAAATCGGATTGATGGAAATTAGATAAATCGATTTTCAGATAAAAATACAAGATTGATAATTACTTTTTGCGAAGCCGGTGTCGGACTGTAATTGCTCGACTTTTGATTCATGTAAGAGTGTATAGGGTATTCCCTAAAATGTTAATCAGTGAAAATATTTGTTCAAAATCTATCACTACACCTTTTCAAGATGTCATACAGAACTCAGAAAATGTGATAGCAAAACTTTGAAATATGTAATCGCAAAATCAGAACATGTAAAACAGAAAACTTAAAAAGTAACGTAAAAGTCATAATAGGTAATGTAGATGTACAGTATGTCCTGTAGTTTACATCCCAACAATGAATAGTGTGCTGTCGTCCGCTGTACTGCATGTAATAATAGCATTTGATTCGCTTTTTGAGCGCGACGACTCACCTCCTATATTATCTGAAAATTCATATTCTCCCTTTTGTTTAATTCATGTCTTTACTACAATCCGCTGCTGTGTACGGTTAAATATAATTTATTTCATGCAAACTACAATTGTTAGGGAAGTACGTACAGTCGATAGTGAGTAGATAATATCGACCAAAATATGCGTTCAGTCCTGGAATACTCGTCATTCCTCTGCCATTTGTTGGAAACATTTATTTTGACAGTGTTTTTCTGTATGCCGTGTCAATGCAATCATAAAACTTAATTTCTCTATTTGACAATATGAAGATATAGCCAATAGACCATATACAGAGAAAGAAACACAGGATTTGGAACTGCGGTTAGATATTTTATAGATAGAATCTATAGAATAGAGAGAATACATAAAATACATAGATAGAACAGATAGATTAAATAGAATAAATAAATTAAATAGAATAAATAGATTAAGTAGGACAGATGGATTATTAAAGATGTTAAAGAAAATAAGTCATAAGCACTGACGAAATGATTTAAATAAGAAATCCGCAATGATAAGGATGTATTTATTAACTCGACGTTTCGATTGCCACCTGTAATAATTCTCAAGAAAAAAGAAAATTAAAACACCGCTAAAGCAGACTACAAATCGGCCTAATGAATATACAAATCAAGGACAGTTCAACAATTTGAGACCAGTCATCATGCACGGATCGAGCAACCGAATCACCAATGTTGAAAAGACCAGAGTTCAGGTTAATACAGTTCGTACCTTAACTCTTAATACACGCAGCCTCGACAATGCGGCGAACATTAAAATTGGTACAATTATACAACAGATTAGCAGAGATAAAATCAACTCACATGGTGAAATATCTATCGAAGCCAGAATTAATAGCCGCGATAAGCATATCCAATGTTAAACTATTTCTAAAAAGTTTTTGTATAGCTGAAACAGAAGAAAGCATTTGATTCTCGACCACAGACAGTCTGAAATTAAAAAAAATACCCCTTAGTTTTATGTGCTTTTCATTTCAGCCGACCTCGTACGGTGAATTCTGGGATCCGGAGGATATTTTAACATTTATTCAATCAAATTTTGTATCATGGAATCAGGCGAAAAGGTTTTTTTTGAAATGATAAGATCATTTGGGAACGGTTGTCAAGGAACTGTTAAAATTTAAAATCATATAGTTATTTTATGAAATATTGTAGAGTAAATAATCTATAGAAATAATGTCATATATGCCCAAAAAAACCTAGTATTTTAGCGGGAGTCCAGTGGTATTTCTTTACGAATGGTGATCTTTTTCACAATTGATATGACATTGCGATTTTATTCCAAGTATTGAAAAAATAAAACAAATTAAAATATAATCTGACATCAACAGACTATCTGCTTAAAAGTTTACCTATATACGTAAAAATCAAATCAATTCATTAATTAAAGCTAACAGTTCTCTTTTCGAGAACTCCATTTCCCATTGTCTACAGGTCATTGCTTTCCGGCTGGTGCGTACGTGGAGAATATTTAATTATTTTTGAATTTAAAGCAAAAGACTATATATTATGTTAGTGCATTATTTTAGGAGAAGTACCCGACTTTTCAGGATAATAAAAATTAAAATCTGACTAGAGAAAATTGAAAACCACGAAAATGATGAAGACTTCAACACTCACTTTCTGGAAAGTTTGACCAATCGTCGACTGCACTCTATGAAATCTCATATATCTGCCCTATTGGAATATTTTTATTATCCCAGAAGAAGTACTCAAGGAATTACGCACACTAAAGAAGAAACCACCGGGATATGATTTCATTCCTAACCTTACTCTAAGAACTCCACTATTGATCCACTACTGACAGGAGGCAAGAGGAGCTAAGATTCTCAACAACGGTCATCTTCACCTATCTTGAGCTTCACTTGGAAGGCTGCTCTCTTACATAACCTAAACTGATTCCCCCATGCATGATGACATCATTATCTGAACGGACGGCTCTGCTACGTAACGGACATCCTCTGGAGGGCTCCGCTGTTGTCCTCCGGGTGAAGATTCCTCGCGTATCTCACCAGGGAAGTTGCTTAATCCTTCTGGACTGAGGTCATCGCCTGTCTTCGTGACCCCCAAGCCACTGTGGCACCCCCGTCAATGAGGAGACCGAGGCCATTGGATTTCGACTCCGTCCTGGCTGCCATCCTCCACGCTGCCACACTGCCAGATACGCGCCGCTTTCGACCGACGCTCACTCCGCCACCCACCGCGCCTTTCTCCATCCACAATGGCCGCCTCCTCGCTCCATCCTCTCGCTCTGGTCCATCTCCGGACCAGGCAAAGTATCGGTTTGTAGCCTTATCCCTCGCGAACTAAAATCCGTTATTCAACGACAGATCGTGAGATTCTAGCCTTTGTTCATTTGCGGCCTTATCTATGCTCGGTATGTGTTTGCGTGTTTATAAAGGTAAAAAATCTCTGAGCTACAGTATATGTTATCTATAACACCAACTAATGCACGTCATGTTCGTTACTTGATGATTTTAGAAGAATATAATTTCTATCTTAATTACAAAAAAGTTGAGGATAATAATAATGGTGCTGATTTCCTTAGCAGGCTACATTAAGGCAGAGAATCAGTAAATACAGTAACAAAAACGAAAGACTTGAATAGTTACGTCCGTGACCAAGAGAATGACCCGCTGATCGAGTTAATAAAAAACATCAACCCCTACTCAAGTATTCTTTAGATCAGACTAGCATTCTATGTTACTACAGTAAAATGGTAGTTTCTAAATTCAAGAAGACGAGATCTGTAATTGCGTTACATCTCGAATGATACTCTGTAAGTGCAGTTTAATTCGATTCAGACTTTTCTACAAATAAAATATCGCTACCGACTATTTCTACCAGTCGTTCGAAATTCTCGCGGCAGACTTTGTCGGTTCATTTTTAGTTCAATAAGGTGGATGGATAGCGCTCAGTATTAACTATGCGTTATCCAACGATGGCTATTGATCGTAATGTAAAAAGTAGTAAGTTAAATCCAACACTTTTGGTAAACCGACACTTTGCATTGATCTTTCTAACAATAGCCATCGTTAGATAAAACACTTAATGCATGGTAGACTGTTGGCTACTGTGAGTATAAATCTGCTGAACTATTCATTCATCGATTAATCAACTCGCTAACGCTCGGTGATCAATGATGAACTCGGAGTTCAGTAGATTAATTCACGGTAACCAACAGTCTGCCATGCATTAACTATTACTGATTACACCACCCAATCGTTAGAAGTCGTTCCTTTTATGTAGATGAAGCTTCGTGCACTAAAGCGATCAACGGAACGTGGATAATACATTGCTACAAGCAATCAGCTCCTTATTCCGACAACTGAACTCAGGTTAATATGCAGTTATGAAGTAATTATACTTTAAACAAGGGCGTACAATCTAGAAGAAAATTCTCGAATTGAACGAGTCCGCAGAACCTAGAAGGACAGACTACTCGTAACTGTCGAGACATCCTCGGTTAACTCACTTTAATCATCTACTGTATCTATGCCATTAATCGTACGCAATCTGCAGCAACAAGAAAATCGCCTGAGCGACTGGTGTTCGGAAGATCTGGCGTGTTTTGGATTTTCGCTTCTTCTTCTGCTGCTGCTCCTATCTTAGTCCCTACACTTCAGAAAGTTTTGGCCGTTCTTACTAAAATCAACCGAGACAAGACTGTACATGTTCTCCAACGGGTCCTTTTACGGAGTTGTTGTTATCGATCGATAAACACAACCTGATATCTACGTCCATACAGTATATGGACTGTGCTAAGTTCATTGTCGAAGTGTGTGGCCTACCGATAACTTCGTCTTGGAAGTCGGGCCTGTTTCTCCCGATAACCAGCGGATCGACATGGTAGCAGTGCTCATTTTCCGCTCTATACTCGTAGCGGAAGCACATGATATCATCGCTTGTCTCCCCTGGGAGCATTTCCTCAGAGGTCACCACGTCATGGATGAAGGTTTCAGTTGGCGGTCGATCTGGAAAGTCCGGGTCGTCAAACGGTTGGTCAATCAAACACGAGGTGTAGATCAGACTGCCACTGAAATCGAGAAAAGCCAACATCGCCTTCGTTTCCTGTCAATCTTATCAACTCAGAAATAAATGACGAAAGACTTCAAAGGTTTCGTCTTATTTTTCAATTAGGAATGTTACCTAAAAAATTCTTGAGCAAATATAAATTACAAATGTACCTGTCTGGATAATCCAAGATTCGTCAACATTTCAAAACTGCGATGTATTGGAAGTTACAATTTTAAATCAAACATAATGAAACACTGTAATTTAATTGTACCTGACCAAATGCCGTCCAACTGATCTCCTTAGCCACGCTAAATGCATCAATTTAATTTTGTTCTTCATATCTTTAACTTTCTATTCGAGAAGCTATTCATTCATATAACCCATTCCTCCTCAATAGCCAGATGTTTAACTGTAGGTCTTTAATTCGTTGTGTTTGCCTACGGTTTATTGCAATCTTTATGTCGCGATTAAGGTAAAATGTAGTTTTAAACAAGGAATAACCTATTCTTTAGTTGCTTAGATGCGGCATGTAAGCGAAACACAAATAGTTTATCTGGAAATAAGCTATAGCTTCCAAAAGAGAAATGAAATTGTGCTATGTACTGTAGACTAGAGCTAACAGCAAATTTAGACTATTTAACATTGTAAGTAAAAAACTTTTGATTCCTTGTAAGTAAGAATGTACAGGAAAAAGTCTATTAGATTCTTCAAACTTTTTTTATGTTACCTACTTGATGAAATTTTAAAACTTAAAGATTTCCGATGAGAAACAATGCCTCTATGATATTTACTAATGTTCACGTATAGGACACAAGTCTTCATGAGATTCAAACAAGTTTCCGCAGATAGCAAACTTCAGGTCCATTGGAGAAAAAAATACGGAGACCACAAGAAGCTTGTGCTTTATAACTTTGTGGACTTCCCATAAGCTATAGCACTCAATAAGAGCAACCCAGTTTTCGTTGCCAATCTTTTCAATGATACTATCCATTTTCTATCAATCACAGCGATACATGTTTGCCGTTTGATTTCATGTCGCTACGATGCAAATGTAACCCACGAATGTGAACTGAACTGTGTGTTCCAACACCTTGCCTTTTACCGTGATTTGGCAGATTGCCAGCAGTAAGTCAAGATGGGTTCGCCTTCTTTTGCTTACACCTGATGAGTCCCAATCAGGACGAAACTAGTCCTGTACTAAGAGTTGGGCCGGGAAATTTGGGATCCACAGTCGGCCCCCCCCCTAGGGAAAAGGCATTTGCATCAATTAGCTCTCCTCCTCATGTCGATCCTCGTCCGCTAACAATGCTACGCTGTGTCACCTGGATATATTAGATCCATAAAAGGAACCCAACAAAATATACAATGACTCACAGAACTCCCGTCAACCTCTTTCGGACATACAAATGCAGACATATTTTGTCGGGTGGTATGAATCTGGCGTAGCGGAATTTGTCAGTCATCGCGAGGCCTGGCGAATAGGGCTGGGAGAAAAAGCAGAACATGTGAGTAGAAGACTACCCCCCAGATATTGCGTGTAATTATGCGTCAAGTACATGCGTATAACGATATTCCTGCAGTGCTACGCTGCATCAAAGTATTATGCCACGAGAATGGCGATATTGGGTTCCCGCAATATTTTTGTATGCTTATGAGGCGCGTTCAGAAGTTTAATTATTATGAATAAGAAAGGTTTACAGAAATTTCACTACAAATCCCTTAAATGCGATGCTAAATAGCAAGGAGCCGCCCGCATCAGCCATTCTGTTCTTCCCTAATTGCTGCCTTAGCAATGGGCTGAACTCAAATAGTTTTAATTCGGTTACTTTTCCGGCTAGCCCAGGAAAGTCATTTGTTGGCGGCCTTGTTCCTGCGTTTCTTCAGTACGACTCATCAATGCGAGTGCTTTCCGGCTGGTTTTCCCAATAGTCGATCAGGCAACTAACCGGATGTTTATGGTGATAAACCTCTACATCAGTTGTCGACGCGTAACAACACGACGTAGGACCCCCTGTTGGATACCTAGTCTACACACGGTTCATCATTCTGCGTAGGAACCGCATGTCTGCCAATCTGAAGCCCACCCTCCATCGACACGCTGACAGCCCATGTCCCAAGCACAATGCTACCCTCATAAGAATGTTTCTGAAAGTATTTATTTAAACGTGGAAGACTCAATAATACCGAACTGTTCTCAGCGGATTTACTGCGTATTACTTCTGGATCGAGTGCTGCCAACAATTGAAGAGTACGCTTGTGGCCTCCGCTTTACCATCTCTCCCACCGTTTTATCCTTTCATGCATCTAACAACGAAGATCCCAACTCTAAAATATGATCATACAGTCCCGAATAAACAAACAGAAGAATCAGGATTAACTTCTAAATCATGAACACCGCTGATCCGGAACCTCCGACGTTGTTGGAAAACATTCCAGGAAATTCGTAGAAAAATGAAGCATCTATTCCGGCTGGAACCGAGCCCCAACTACAGATCTGATGTCATCAAGACTGACGCGCCCCCGAAACTTTGTCAAGTATTTTGATTCACATTGTGCAACTTAGTTTGATTGTCCTGGACATTTTCGCCGCTTTTCCTATGACTTTTAGCTTTGCGCCGGTCATAAAAAATCTCTGGATGTTTTTAGACAGCGACCACTTTTTCTAGATAAAGCTTCCAGTGTGTCCTTGACTCCTAGTAAACTTTCGCAAGTCCCGAAATGAGAATTGACAATCTGAACAAACCAAAAGGGTGTCTTCCGTAGAAATAATTTAACCATCATATACATACGTCATGCACTTCGCCCCTTCTTGATTTTATGCATTTTGCTCTATAGCTTGAGCTAGGAAACCCAGCTGGAACCCAAAAGGTGCATATCGAGGTTTGAAGCAGAACTGCATAATTGTGCCCAGCTCCGGCCCCTTGATTTTGCTTACTGAATCGTTTGTCCACAGTTCCATGCTATAAACTTCCCTAAAGGCGAAACTCTGTAAACTTCTTTCTTTTCTGTCTTCAGGACTTCCTGAGGGCGGCTTTAAAAAGAGGAAAAGGAACCCCTGATCATCTCCCTGCAGTATCAAGAGACCCTTGGGTTGACAAGCAACAACTATTCTCTGTTACCGATATATTCACGGCTGCTAGGGATTTCTTTCATCTTATCCTGGTAAATTCGCTTGCTATGACTCATTTTTGGCTACATCCCTTATGTGTTCGATCCTTCCCACGGCTATTTCAAGACATTGAAAAATTGGGAAACTCATTGTTTCTTAAACAGCCTTAGTTTTGAATAGCCCAATTTTATTTGCGGAGACAGTATAGGACCACTATACATTCAGTCAGCATCTAGACTCTAGACCAGTGGTTCTTAACCTGTGGTAAATTTACCCCTGGGGCTAAATTTCTGGTTTCGTACGGTAAATGGTTTGCCCCAAATATGACTTCAAATGTACATGCATATACCCGGCATGGAAATAGCAATTTTGCAGACGAGTCCTGACTTGCTGAATCTCGTCTCAATGAAGTAGTTGCAGCCCTGTTGATTGAGTTTGTGACATGTTGATCTTTTTGCTCGGATCTTATTGTCTGTCTATATTAATCTGTGCAACAGTAATCAGTACGATATGATGATGATAATATAAGACATTATTTTCTGCTTCTCATTAATGTTAATATTCATTTCTGGATGAGGGAAAATATCAGTGTGCTAGGGAGTAGCTTGTGCGAGCGAAAAATGTTAAAAACCACTGATCTATACTCTAGAGGGAGGGGCAACCGTTAGGGCTTCGAGCACAGCCTATAATGCAATGGTTAGCTTGATGTTGCAAACTTCCCTGTTTATCTAGCTATAGCTCCGAGGAGGCTATGGTTTTGAGAACACCGTGTGCAAGTCAGATATGTTCTAACTCTACTTCGTGGTCACAAAAGCTCTAAGCTGCGAAATTCTCCAGTTTGCTATAATTCTCAAGGTATGAGTTGAACATCGTGATTTAGTCCGAGGAACGAAACATCTTCTTTGAATCTAACCTACTATATGCCGAGATAAGGGGTGGCCTTTTTGGTGTATCTAGAGGCAGTTCGAAAAGGTTTGTTTTTATCCTATGATCTCTTGTCTAAGATAAGAAGGTCAAAGCCCTCCCAAACAACACGACTTGCATTCAGTAGTTTATAATGGGAGGACCACAGAGTCGAATAATAAATATTTCTAACATTTGAAGAGAAAACTAAATTTTCAATACTACTTATCTGAATAGCAAAGAATCATTTCACTTACGTGTTCAATGTTGATGAATTCTATTTCAAAGTTGTGTTTTGCCTTAAAGTAAAAAAAAGATTGAATTTAGTTCCATTATTGCAGATGTAGCATTGCCGGCTTCCTATCGCAGTTTAGAGCGGCTGATGAGGGTCATATAAGAGCAAGCTTTAGGAATTAACACAAAATTCATAAAACGGACGGAAGGAAGGAGTTCAAACTTTGGGCAAAAGCGCAGTACCAGACCTTGAAAAATCATCTAAAACGGGAATCGACACAGGATTGGCACCGATGCACATACACGCAGACAAACCAATTAACATGGAGCGTGCTCTGAGAGATAGCAATCGTCGTATTTTTCAGGTCTTTACTTAGTTTTGGATAGAGTTTCAGAGTCTTCTGCCTACAGTTATTTGTATTGGATTGATTAATGAGAATATTTCTATGACTACTTGCTATTTTCACTGTTATGTCTCTCTGAGATAGCTTGTTAGTTTATTATACTTTGTGAATACTTTCCTTTCGCTATGATTGCCAATCTCTTTCTCTGGTTGTTTCCTCCAGAGTGCATTACTTTGAAATTTGTTCATTTCAGCAATAAATATGATAATTCTCCAGATTCTGGCAAGAATGTCTCTGCTACACCAAGAATGTCAACCTCCATTCTTTCCATCTCTAGGCACACGTTTGCGAAGTTTTCCACTTTTTCTACTGTATAAATAAGGTGTAAAATATCAAAATCGATTAAGAAAGAAATAAGCGTCGAGTCGCTAATTTACAATCAGCCTCAGTTGAAAATCTTCACACATTGGGAGTGCTAGTAATCAGCCAAGTCCAAAACACGACTTTATTGAAACACAATTATAATTATCAGTAGTGTAATGTTAACACGCTGCGGTGGCGCACGCGACTGCATGCCAACTTGGTTACAACCATAGTAATCGGAACGCCACGCCACTTTGTTTGAAATTAATCGCAGGGTGTTCAGATTTCTATGGTTACATACAACTCACTCGCTGAATAAGCGCATCTCAATACTCCTCTTCAAGAAAGCGCACAAATACCATACGAATACAAATAATCGATGCACAAGAAATGACACTGGAGAAAAATTAATGTACATAACAGGCTTACTTACACCGATTCACATGAACAGTCCCAATTGCATTTAATAGAACAGTGAATAAGCACATCAGAGAGAGTCGTTTGTCCTCAATAGCGTATTCCTCGGAACGTTGAGTTTTCTTTTAGGGAGCAGAATGGTGGCCAGTATACAGTAGGTTGGAAAAAAGAAGAGCTCATGAGCTTGATTGAAATAAGCATGTTTGTGTGAATTTTTAGGATCGAAGATATAATGTGAGTAGATGTGGAGCAACAAAAATGTGTGTGGCATGCATACGTGGGGGTGGGCCCCGAGGTGAATTCCATGGAAATCCAATGTACTAGTCTAATTGACTACTATAAATAGAACTATGACGTACTCGAGTCTGATTGGCTGCTATAAATTGAGTGACGTCATGGGAATTCCAAATATATTTTAAGTGAATTAGATACGACATAAGTTATACTACTCTCTTGGAAACTTATTTCCAGAAGTAGCGGGGAAATGTCCGAGATTACGACCGAGGAGAAGCTGGATTGATCAGGTGAGGAGGAAGGATATGAAGGGCGAATGGTTTGGAAGTGTAAAATCCAAAAGAACAACAGAGATGGAGGCGATTGAAAAATTAGAGCCAGCGATTACTGCTAGACCGTTGAGAGAAATAGTTCAGTTTACAGCATTTGATTTTGACGTCACAACAACTACGGTTGATATGACTGCACCCTACATGATTGCTGAACTGATCTAATGCCAAAATATGCGTTAGCAGATAATGTTTAAGACAATATCGTATCTCTAGTGAGTCTCACGTTAGTTTGGGTGTATATGGTAAAACAAGAACTCACTCGACGGTCACGTCTATTATTTTGAAGGTCCCAGCTTTCAAAATTCGAGGGGAATTGCGTATCGAACACGCTGAAGTTGGTTTGCCCTATCTCCTGTTTGTGGAAATACAAATGGTGCAGCCGTCGCAGCTGGTTGCAGCGCTGATAGTAGGGACTGGCGGCCCAATTTTCTTTGTTGAATGCGAGTACGTCGCGTAAAATGATTTCCACACAGGAATGCAACTAAAAAATCACTGAATGTTTTAGTATGATCAGCGCATAACAATGATATTGTTAAAAAGTCTTTGAATTATATTGACGCTGTGGCTAAATGTTGTGAGGAGAGTTATCTCTCAATATACTTTGAACAGTTTATCTTAGAAAGAGGATAGCAGTGTGAATTTGCTTAACTCTAGCCACGTCAAGCCCAATCCGACCACACTCTGAGGCGGGAGAGGTGTTCGGGATCGGGGTATAACCAAGAGTTGAGAAACATTTTAGCAGGGTTAAGCAGTAATTTCTTTGTCCATCCCGCCGTTACATGGAAGATGATGAAAACTTTTTCTGGAAAGTTTCGAGGCTGGAATGCCCGAGTACGTCCAACCACGATAACTTAGATTTTGACAAATAATTATCTTTCTCTTCCGTCACGTTCGGGAAGAAGGTTTTAAGCAGTAATAAGAGTGGTCTATTTTGTTAATTTTTGAAAAATTAATTGATTGAAACTTTTATTTTACCATGTATGGGGCTAGCCTAGAGTTCGGCTGGCTTAGGTGTCATTCTACTTAGTGCTGGTTGGCTCTCGTGCACCATCTGTGGTTCGAATGTGGCCGAAAAAATCACACTCCGAGTCTTCAGGTCTTAGATCCAGAAAGGAATTCATCATCTTCCCGTGGACGGTGGGGGACTTTAATTCATATATTGTAGAAATTTACTGCCTTACTCTAAGCCACCCGATCCTAAGCTTAGAGTTAACCAAACCCTTACTACTTAGAAAACTTAATGGTACCAATCAATTGTAGCTGAATGGCATTAGTTTGTTTGATCGTTAATGTTAATTCTAAATTCATAAAATAATTCTCGCATATAGCAGAAGCGTACACATCGAGGACGATTTTGACAGATTGCAATAGTTTTAGTAACTCGTTCTCTGATTGGCTGACTGTCGGGTTTGACT
>JAUYWV010173700.1:0-17814 GCA_032274565.1 Nematoplana nigrocapitula
GGACGTTCAGGTCCGATTCACTCTTTAGCCTTCCAAATACAACACTGCTTTAAAGCATGTGTTTGGCGAAGAGTAATCACTAATCAGTCCTGGGCGGTGCGAAAACAACAACAACCCCGCCTTTTGAAAACATTCTGGACTTGGGAAAAATGGGGAGGGGATGGCCTCGGGTCGCTCCAACTTTTCCCCACCTATACTGTAGTCAACTTTTGATAACATTTTGTCATGAGGTGGCCTCGGGTCGCTCCAACTGTTCCCAATCTATATTGCAGTCAACTTTTGATAACATATTGTCATGACTTGGGGTGACCTCAGGTCGCTCCAACTTTTCCCCCATCTATACAGTAGCCAACTTTTGATAACATATTGTGAAGACTTGCCTTGGGGGAGGGGGGTGGCCTCGGGTCGCTCCAACGGATACTACTAATATTGTAACTGTAGGGCACGACGTATATTAACTTCACGAATTCGGAGGAGTAAAGCTTTCCAAACGAGGAAAGTTTAACGAACGAGAGAACGCATCGCCCGAGTGCAGTAACATCTCCGAGTACTAAAATACATATTTTAAACTGTGAACGTAAATTTTATTTTGCCCATTAAGAACAATTTCTTTGAAAAAAGATTGTTTTTTTCTAGTTTTACATGTTAAAATGTCCAATTCAACATGTCAAGCAAAACTTTCAAATTGACAAGTTGACCACAGTCATTTAACATCGCAGGCATATATATACAGTATATATATATATGCCGACTAGATAGATTACATAACAACACCGACTAGGACGAGATAGAGATCTACGTAGTACGGCTAATCTAGTTAGAAATAACAATCCAACAAAAGGCAGGAAGGTATACGAGACCAGTGCACAAAAAATGCAAGAAGCTAAAACCCAAACAGTTGTCTGTCTGTTCCGTTATTGCACATCGCAGCTCGGGCAGGGTATACACAAAACAGTTCTATATATAGATAGACCGCTATACATAGTTTAAATTATATAAACGTATATGTATATTAGTAGATAGTCGATAATATAATGCATTCAATCTCCGGGCAAGGAGTCAAAATAAGCGTGGAGGGCAGGAGAAGCGCGGCGAAAACTTCTAGGACCGAGCCGCACAGCAAGGGAGAGGGAGGGGTACGCGATGAAGAGAACCGTCTGTACAAAAAATATTAAACACAGTAAATATCAGTTCTAGGTCAATCAAAGAAAATTGGTATCACCGATTCAAAAAGTGTGGGGGAGAGAAAGATTCAACAAAGCAATTATGCGCCAGCGAAAAAATAGAATGGGAAGAGATGGGAGACAATTATACACAAAATAGAGAGAATACAGAATAGCAGCGGGAATAACACACGCACACACGATGGTTTCATTAACTAGAGCGAGAGAAATGGGGCGCGTGGGAGCAACGAAGATTATGTTATGGCTATGCATTAATTAATCTCGAGATAAGCCGAGGAGGAATTTGCTCAACTGTACATGAGTATAGTGGACACTGACAACTGGGGGTGGGATACCAAATAGACAAAGAACACCTTCTTGTATATAAATATCAATTAAAGCCTTTTCACTGCGTCAATTGTGGCAGTGTGAATCTAATAGAATACTTCAGAGAGAGAGAGAGAGAGTCAGCGAGAAAAGGGGTTAAGGTAGAAGAGAGAATCACAGGATGAGATACTGCCGAAAAATATATAGCAAGTGTGAAAAAATCTGAGATCCACCATAATGAACTAACAAAGTTAGCGCAGAAATGCATCAATCACCCAATTGTATAAGCGGTTCGTTATCATATATAAAGAATGTGACGACTCGGGTCAAGATGATCGATTTTAATAACTTCATGCGACGATAATATAGCATCGTTCTGGGGGGAGGGGTCTTATGTACAAGATTATTAAAGTGGAATTGGTTGGAACAGCCAGTATGACTGACAAAATGATGAGGGAGGATTTTGTCATCAAGTGGACAAGCGGCTAGTAGTACTACTATGATCGATATTTACGCGGCGTTCGAATCTACAGGCAGACTGACGTCATGGGAACTCAGGACCGGTCATGTCAACAACATACAAAGTTAACTGTAATACTAGAGTAGTGAAAAGAAATACCACTTTCGCACCGATTAAAGCGCGTGCGTTCGTCAAACTTACACAAAAAACTCAGGCACAATAAGTAAATGGAAAAGCATGGGAATGAGGTGGGGAGCAGGGGGAGAGCTGAGGGTGGAGGAGGGCGGGGGGGGGGAAGCAAAGGAGATATGGAGAGAAAAGTCAGTGTCGAGATAACATCGAGCTCCAACACGAACAAATCTGCTTGTTGGCGGTGGCGGTTAGTATAGTTTCTCTCAAGCAGTTGAGATGTTAAACAGTCGTCGTCGAGTGAGGAGTAATCCGCGAGATGGCATCGGCGCGCGCGTGTTCATTGATTTGGTATGGAAATATTCGTTCATTACTTAGTATAGATAGTATTACACGGTATAATTACAGAAAAAATACAATATATAACGGTCAATAATATTAACACAGATTGGATCAAGCACCATTAAGGCAGCGCAATTGAAGTTGCCTTGTTACCAGAAGACCGTGAGTTTTCCAAACAAACAGAAAAAAAGTTCAGTCTTCGCGAGAGTCGAAATAAAAAACACTCCCAGCATAGTATGTGTAGGTACTTGTCAGTTAGCCTTTGCTCTAGAAATCAAGATGGGAGGGTAGGATGTAGGCGCGAGGACAGACGGATTTGCAGCATCAGTTGTCACTACCGCACTGAATGTCATCCAATAATACTTTGCTTTAAGCTATGGAGGAACATATCTACGAGGCTGGAGGGGCAGATAACAGATGATAGGTGGAGAACTCCTCTCTCGCCTCGCGATTCTTCAGCACTAGCTAAAGCATCTCCACAAATATGCCCACAATGAGAGGGTTCAAAGAGAAGGAAATAGCAAACAAAGCCCGAATGTGTTCTCAATTTTTGGAAATACTACAAGTTCGCGTTGAATAAGACCGCGCCGCGCCTTGCACGTCGTATGTATATGTTGTATTTGTCTAACGAAGAAATGGATGGCAGTCTAGAAGCGAGCGAGCGATCAAGGATGCACTGGAGTTCCCCTCTCTCTGTCCACCAATCCGACAGGTCGGTCGCCGTCATCAGACAGGCGACGAGAGAGAGAGAGAGAGGTCTGTCGTCTACTATGTATGTAGCAGTCAGTGCAGAAGGCAGGCAGGCAGGCGGTTGTTTAGCTGCCACCGTCGGAATGCTTCTGTTTGTTCTTGCCAAACCAGTTGGAGAATATGCTCTTTTTCTTTCCAGTACCACTCCCAACTGAGGAGCCCGGCGTTGTCACACCGGGCGACACGGCCTGCTGGTTGAACTCTTCCAATTTGCCCTGACTGTTCGAGGTAGTCTTGCGAATTTCCTATAAATAGAAAACAAATGAAACAAAATTATACGCCAGAGTAGAGACAGACTCCCGCTAGAATAGAATTGGATAATTATTACACTTGTTTACTTTCACTGCTACAAGGCCTATTTTCAATGCATTTGTTTTATAGCTTTTTATTATATTTAACCAAAGCATAACTAAATGAAAATTAAACAAAAGACGTTCACAAATAAGTACAAAATGTGATGCTGAATAGGTGGCGGTGGGTTTTTTCAAAACTACAGTCATTGTAGATTACGGGGAACCGAATCCTCTATTCTATTTATACTTATTTCAATTCAGTTAGAAAGCAGAAAAATTAAATAAAATAGGTGCGTATATTAATTAGTGAACGCAGAATGTGAAACATTGGTGTTTAAAGCAATTGATTGTGTGTGTGCTACTGTGTGATCGCTACCTCCTTATAGAGACCTAAACCATCAGTCGGAGAGCTGAAATTTTCGGCACCATCCCTTTAATGGCTGCATTGATTAATTTCCATTGATATGGGTGCCACAGGCTCCGTTTTTTAAAGTATTTTAGAACCTTCCGCCACTACCAAAACTTGACGTCATTTTGTATACCTGTTTTTGATATGCGATCTCAATGAAATTTCGTGGAGTGGAAGCACACCTTACACCGTAGTAAATTCACCACAGACCAATAATATTGCATTCCCATTATTGATTGATTTGTTGTAGAGCACATTACGCACAATATCTCCAAATTTACATTACTGATTCGGACAATATCTGGCACGTTGTGTACTGTATATAATCTAATCATGAAACATATTTCAGAAGACTAGAACAATCGATTTATTGATTAATTTATTATTATTGCCAGTGATATTCCTTCGGTTCCATTCCGAGCTATAGCATACATACAATGTAAATGACGCAATCGATCACAGATATTTGTCCTCTGTCGCTATGCAGATCTTTGTTTGCAAGGTAGCGAGCAACTAGCCAGGTGAATCGGACAATGCGGTTTCCTATCCGCGTTAAATATTATCGATCTAAAAATATCTAATGTGAATAGCTGCAGCTCTATTAATTTTTTACCAACAGCCTCGACGTTCACGAATTCTTTGAGCTGCGGATCAAAATGGGAAAACACCAGAGAAACATCAAAAATAGAAAATCACGATGTAATACTAAGCTAAGTAATAATCTGACGACTACACAATATACTGATATATTGAAAAAACTATCTACGGGTGTCTACAAGTCTAATAGCACAGAGAAGTGGCAGAACATCGAGGGAGGGAAGGAAATAGGATTATGAGCTTATTAGAGACATATTCGGTGGTAATAGTAGACTACAGAGAAGATAGATAAAAGAAAGCGCCAGTAGTGCAGATTCTAGAGACAGAAACAAGACAGAATTCCTAGAACAGACCAAAGCAATTTCGACATACCCTAAAGTACAAATTTATTACACTAAAACGACTTTTGATACTCATTCTGTTTATCTCCAGAAAACACAAGAAGATTATATGCGACTCAGCGCAACTAAAATCAAATCAAATGAATTATAAATGAACGCTATTCGTTACAGTCCCAGCAACTGTCCACGCGAGAAATGCTGTCATACTGGCATTCGCTATAGGCATCCATTATTCCGGTCTGTTTTTTCGTTAGTCAATCGCGCTCGGTAAAACATTTAACAATTTCAATCCTTTTTTATATTACTATACATACACAATAAAAAGCACAAACACACAACAGAATACATACACAATAAAAAGCACAAACACACAAAAGACCCGATTACGATTTTGCAGTGTAAACCTATTAACATGAACGCCGGTGGTTATGCAAGAGAGTTTGGAGTCACAATTAATAGTACACGGTGTCCACAAAGTCCTTAGACAATTTAAAAAATTATTAAAATTACAACTGAATCAGATACCGCTGAAATGTTTAGATAATATCAGGGAAATGGTAAAGATTTTATTAAAATCATTAATAAATCTCTATATGAGCACCATTCGTTACACGGACCACAACTAAACGATAGTCAATTCTGTCCACGTCCTTCTCAGCATATCGTCATCAATGCTCTCCACAGCGGCAGTTATTCTTTGCTTAAGGTCATTGATGTCCTATACTTTGGTGCGGTACACAACACCCATCACATAGACCCACAAAAGTCCAAAGGTAGTGTTAAATCTGGGGAACGAGGGTGCCAAGGAATTGGGCCATCTGTTCCCATCCAACGATCGGGAAATTTTTCATTAAATATTTCGCAAACTTTTATCCACCAATTAGGCATTGCTGAAAGATGACATTTGGCTGTAGCTCTTCTAGTTGTGGCATAACGAAAAAATTGCCTATCCCTAGATAGGAAGAGATGGCCCGATTCCTTGGCCCCCTCGTTCCCCAGATTTAACTCCCTTGGACTTTTTATTGTGTTGCTATGTGAGGATGTTGTGTACCGCATCAAAGTAAAGTACATAAATGACCTTAAGCAAAGGATAACTGCCACTTAATGACGATATGCTAAGACGTGGACAGAAATTGACTATCGGTTAGATGTGGGCCGTGTAACGAATGCGGCTCATATAGAGATTTATTAATGATTTGAATAAAAACTTTGCCATTTCCCTGATATTATGCAAACATTTCAACAGTATCTAACATCAGTTGTAATTTTAATATTTTTTTGAAATTGTCTAAGGACTTTGTGGACACCATGTACTATTAATTCGTTACATCAATATAACTAATAACAAACACTATAACCAATACCAATATAACTAATAACAAACACTATAACCAATACCAGATCAAATAAGGCAATGCTAAAGTTTGTTACTGTGAAAAAGATTTCATCTATATTACAAGCAAGCAGTCACAACAAAGTGTTTTGCATCTATCTGAGTGTAAGCCAACAGAGCTGACGACTAGATAGCACGTAAAGCATAGGTGAGTAAGCAGTGCAACATCATGACCAAATCTGCAGCACTTCCATCAAATCAACATCCAGAGCAACGAAATCAGGAAATAATCGGCATCAATCACAACATAATCTTATTGGGTATAACAAAAGCGTCATTGTATTACACCGATTGGCTCGGCTAGACAATATAATGTCCTTCTGTACACTTATAACTTATATAGCAGAGGGTTGCAAAGGGTCTCAAATGAATCGGCGTTTCCCCGGGGGTAACATATAGGCCCATTAAAAGTGAATAATTAAGAAAAATGAAGAAAAACAGGCGATATTGCAAAATAAACATCCTACGATTTTATTTTACTAACTAATAAATGTGAGAGTAGTATACCTCACAATTTATAAGTAAAATTGATTACATTTCAAGAGGTCACTTCTACAGTGGTAAATTTATGTGACTAAGCAGCTTTTAAGCCATTAGCCTCCCTTGGGTTGACCCTGATTTGATCCAAAGAAAGTATCTCTCAACATAATTCTCCACTCTGCTTTTTCCTACTGAATCATCAGAATAAATTATTTACTTGAAAATGCGGTTGTTTCCTGATATTTTAATGTCCTATGTATCGCCGAGCGAAGCCGGATACCTCCGCTAGTCATTAATATTTATAGTCCCAAAATGGTGGCGTGCTAACAGTGGTGTAGAGAGAGAACAGAAGAGCATTTCCACAATAGGGCACCATAGCAGTGGTGACATAGTGGCGATTGAGATCAACCGGACCCTAACAGAGAATGGTGACGGTAGCATTTCAGAGATTCTTAAGTGGTGGAAGAGGTCTTGGGAAAAACTTACCACAGTTAAGAGGCAGAATCGATGAAGGTCGTTCAAGAGAATGTGATCGATGAGTGGAGTGACCAGAGGAGAGGGTCACTTCTTAAAAATGAATGTAGGAAAGACAATAGAAGAGGGTAAACACCGAGGAGCAAGGGTTTTTTATCCAGCAGTTACAGCGGAAACCTACTAAAGATGGACGCAGCGAAGCGAATGGAACATGTCAAATCGACGACTAAGGCACAGCGTCTCATATGGATTATATTCGTTTCTGCTCAGCCCTAAGCTTCAATACAAAATCATAACAATTTTAATACCTACATGGGACAAACCTCAAACGATCGAAAATTCTTTGAGACAATTACCTTTTCATATAAAATCATGTCTTTACTTGAGTTGATTCTACAGTCAATTAACAAAACAAAAGTTTTTTGACTCCACACTCATACAAACTAAACAGGCATACAAGCACGCAACTGAAAGAACATAAAAGACATGTGTTGTGTGAACAAAAAATAAAGGCTGAGGAAGGGTAAATAAATTGTGTTGTTAAGTGCACTGTTAAAAAATTGGCAAGAACCGCAATAAGGCACAATTAGTAAGAAATAATATATATATATATGTATAGGAAAAAGATTTCAAAGTATAGACGCAGAAATAAAGAAAACAGCAATACATAGGTGCCCAAATACAAATAGGGTTTTGGCTAGTCTATCGCCAATGTAAAATTCAACCTACGCGTTTGGAGCGCCGCAGACGAAATGAGAATCCCGACCAAGAACGCTGAAGCAAGAATTTTAAATGCATTGCATAAAGCAAACACTCAAACCGCATCCAGCAATATATAGAAAATATAGTGTATAATATAATTAATGTAAGTAATAAGTGTTCATCAACTACTGAAGCGAATGGTTAGTATTTATAACAAGCAATACGCACATAATTCGTATTTAACTATAGTGACAAAACTCCATTGTGCGGATATATGAAACAAATGTTTGCATGACAGATATGCCTCATCGAAACAGCCGCAAAAACCGACGTTTAAGTTGTAATACATGCAAGGAGAGTAGTCAGATCTACATGCGTATAGGAGTCAGCAGGTTGAGTAACAATAATAAATTCCAGATAAAAAATTTCGACCCATCGACAACCTTCACAAAAGATATTGACTAAGTATTTCTAATACTTTACTTTACAGTTTACTAGCAAGCTGGGAGCGCTCGGGAAAAACAATTTTGGAGAAATAACGCGTGTTTTGGGGTAACAGAATATGCGTATAAGTACTTAAATCCTACAAAAGGATATTGCACATTCGATTTCCTCAGTACACAATACCTGAATTTCTTCTATGGGACGGGGATCAGACTACAGCCAGTGTCAACTCACGTGTTTGAGCGAGGAATGACCCTCTCCGGAGGCACTACTACCCACAGTGAGGGTGTCGCCGGTAGTCGACTCTTTTCGTCCGCCGCCGCCGCCGCTCGAAGAGATACGTTCCACACTGCAACTGCGCTGATGATGCTGGGATGAGGTGGCCACGGACAGTCCACTCGATACGTCATCTGTCCGGGAGCGGTGTTTCTTGGTGAAGCTCCACTTCTGCTTCTTTTTCTTACCACTGTTCGACTCACTGTTTGCACGCTCCGTAGACAAATGACCTGCAGACACACAAAATAAGATAATTATAAGAGAAATGCAAAGTTGGTGGTGGTGGTAGTACTGCTATTGTTACGCGACAGGTCTCAATTTCTACTTGAATTACTTGCATATTTCCGGGATCCTATTGGGCATTATGCGCAGATCCGCTTCCCTGGTGATGGCATGCTCTCTTTATTGAAGGCTACTGGCTCAGGGTATCGGAGCAATTCGTTCTTCGAGTCTTCTTTCTCTTCATGGGCACCATGCACCTGCAGCTGTTGTTGTTGTTACTCCTGACCACCCCTTGTCATTCGCCCTAGAGAAGTCAAAAGCCAACAACACTGCTTGATTCCACCACCACTGCTTGATTCCCATTTCTCTTGTCCTTTTTGGGCTTGTCCCATCTGTCCGACCATAACCTCCTGTACCCAGTCTTGCCACGCTATACTCCGTTGATCTTCCCTTTCGAAATCTTGATTGCTCTGGAGGTATCATACCCTTGCTCTCCGTCCAGTGGTAAGTCTGCATCTCACCATTCGCTACATCGGTTTGACAAGGTGTGTAGTTAACGACACATGACTGTAACTACCAATCTTCTTCTTCTTTCTTCACACCACGCCTGTCAGGCCTAGGCTTCTCCGACTTCAATATGGGTGCGATGACAGCCTTTTTCCATAAACCCAGGCATCTTCCTTGCTTCAAAGACGAATTGAGCAGTTCAAGCAATTCCCCTGCCCTTTTACCCCAGGTGATTACTCTAATTCCTTCTTTGGGCCTTTCCTATGCTCTTTTATTCCTATACTTGGCCGCTTACTTTGAGATTTTTATTTTCTTTTCCCTTTATCTTTTGCTTTGATCTTCCGAATGTACTGGTCTCGTTACTCCTTTTCCTTTTCCTATTAGTACTACTATTTCTTGCAATTTCTCCCCTCATAGTCCTGTCATTACTTGTATTTACCTTTTCAAATTCTTCAATCTGTACTTTCATCTTACGTTGTTCGCATTTGCTCCCCTCCCTGTATCCTGGGCATTGGCACCCTGCGTTTGTCTACTATTATTACTACAACCTTTGCTTTTTTCTCCATAGGTCACAGACGTCCCGGGAAGTGCACAAAGATCGCTTAAGTTGGTGATGATCTTTCCTCTTCTTACTAAGTCTAAAAACGGACACTTGAAGAAAACATGCTCGGTATCCTCCTATTCTATTTAAGCTTTGAGCTCTAGCGAAAACCCCATACTGAATCTTTTAAGACGTATTACCCCTCCTTTTACAGTCCTCGTTTATTCCTTTTTTCCGTATATACTCTTACTTCTTTCGCGAGTATAATTCACTTTTCCTCCATAAGTTATATTTTAGTTTTGCCACGTCGTATGACCAACCGATATTCTCTCGTTTTTCCTTTGACGGTTGCGTTGTTGCTCTTGCAGTGGCTGATGCTCTCAATTCGTCGGTTACTATATACTATTCTGTTTCTCTCTCTTCCAGCCAGGTAAGCGCTTCTCTTATGGCAACCATCTTAGCTTGATATGAGGAGCACCAGCTACTCACGTAGGGTTTCGGACATTTTCGACTTGGAAGGCAGAAACGCCATATTCATGAGGCTACGTCATTTCTGAAACAACCAATCCTGAGAAAATCGACTTGAACATAAACGCGACGGACAATACGTACATACAGACAGACTCTTTTATAGAGATGCGAGAACACATCTAAAGACACGAGGCTAGATAAGTAAATAGAAAGAAAGTATGCCTACTTTTGTCCTTGCCCGTGTTTCCGGAACTGGGCGGTTGTGCCGAACCAATAGCACCTCCTCCGCCCCCGCCCCCAATATTGAAACGCTTGGGGTCCTGCAGCGCTAAGAGGAATTCCTGTTGCATCAACTGCATGTCCCGAAGCTGAATAACCCAATGCTCTCGGACTTCTACACTGCCCGGATCCATCACATACACGGCTTCTTTGCCCGGAGATTCGTCTGTGATGGCGAATTTATGGTCGTTGTCGTCATCGCTAGCCCCGGACCAGTGCGACTAGAAACACACACAGTGAGACAGGGTGGTTTATTTAACTGCACCAAAAGCAGTGTGCACAGGAAGATAAAACGTAGTAGATATTCTAAATATTTGAACAACCGGATCTTCTTTTCTTCTCCCGTTTCCTCCTAAACGTCGACTCTCAGGGATCATAAATCATAATATTGTGGTTGCCAAGCGACCTATGCGAGTAAAATTATCACAGCTTTGTAATGCGTGTCCGCCAGCATCTTGATGTCCGGGTTTGGGCCAAAGCACTGTGCTCTAGGTCGCGTCCAGGCCTGGCAGTTTAGGAAGAGGTGCTTAGTGGCTTCGTCATCCTCCATGCAGGCCGGGTTTAACGGCGAGTCCGTAATGCCAATGCGATGTCGATACTGGGCCAGAATTGGTCTATGGTTGCATCGGAGTTGTGAAAGGAATGTGAAGTGTTTTCTAGGCATGACTAGCAAGTTCCAATTTGGGGACCATTTAGGTCCGCAGTTATTGTAGTGAATTGAATTGAATTGAATTCTTTATTAAGGATTAAACATGATTAATAATCAGAAACACAGGTGTACGAAAACATGCAGTGAAGCACACTAATATACTAATACAGGAGAGGTGGTTAATAAGAGAAGAAGCGAACATAGTGTAGAGTAACCAAACCTGTTAATGGGTGGAAAAACAAAAGGTCAAAAGGAACCGTAAATAAGATATATTTATAGAAGAGAACTAAACGTAGAACAACAGACCAGATCATGAGTGGAAAATCACGTTACAAAGGACCCATTTAAAACGGAATAGATCATGGGTACAAAAGTCTGTTGGAAGCGGACACACCGGCAAAAGGGCTACAAATGCAGGCCGGTACGAGATGAGATAGCGGGGAGAATGTAGCGCAAACAGTGGTCAAGGTTCGAGAGGGCAAGCTCGTACAGTTTCACACTATCTTGCAGTCTACGGGTCGGTAACAGAGGGAAGTTGGGGCAAGCACACTGGTCCCCAAAGCGAGAAAAGTTATAAATCGTGCAGTGAGCTTTGTTCTGCAGTCTCTCGAGGCGAGTTTGCTGCTGGAGTGGAAGACCGATGAAGAGGGGAGAGGCATACTCACTTACGGAGCGGATCAGGCCATAGTAAACTTGGGTTGAGTCATTGGGAGCTAACAAAGGTTTCAATATTCGAATTGCATGTAAACGTTTGGATGCAGAGGAGATGACCTTATCAATATGCGTGTTCCATTTGAAGTCGGCCTGAAGGAACACCCCCAGTAGTTTTATTTCAGAGACTTCAGAGATCCCAGGGATAGTTGCAGGGGTTGAGTCGGCTGACTTCCGGAAAAACAACGTTTTGGATTTGCGAGTGTTCAATGATAGTTCTTGAGAGTTAAACCACTCGAGCATACGTTGATGCTCGCTCAAAACCGTGTCGGTGGAATCCTCAGTAGTGATGGGGACAATTACCGTCGTGTCGTCAACATATTTGATCATGACAGACTGTTGATCGCCAGCTACACGACAGTAATATGCTGGTCCCACGACAAAGCCCCGTTGAATTCCGGATGTAACGGGCAGGAAAGAACTAACTTGGTCCCGCACACGAGTGGCGCGTTGACTTCCAGAGAGGTACACTTATGTCGTCGATCTTGGGTAACGAGAAACACACATTTGCAAGAATAATAGAATGACGAATTCGAGGGCGGCGGGTAAAAAAACGAGGAAGGGGAGAGGTGCTTCGCGTTTGGTAGGAGGCTTTAGTGACGAAAAGGATGGTTTAATAGGTTCTTCTAGTCGACTATAGACCCATCAACGAAGAGTACACCTTTCTTGAGTTAGTGTTTTGGATTCTTCCTTTTTCTGTTGAAATTGCTGGAAGAGCCGTTGATTTTCACGTTGGTCTAGCTCACAGAGGTCAGCCTTAATGAAGACCTTTTTGAACTCGGTGACAGATTCCAACCTGGCCTTATTGCGTAGCACTTCTGACCGGATGTTGGTGTTGGTGAAGGACACTTTTACAGCTTGCATTGAAACCTCATTATCCACTACGTGAGGTTTTGCGTTTGACTTGTATACCAAATCGTTCGCAGGCATTGCATTTGAACTATCATGGTGCCAACACGCTAATCTTCCCAATCTACGACATGTGTTATTTCTGCGTCGATCTTCCCAATCTACGACATGTGCTATTTCTGCGTCGATCTTCTCGAATAAGTTCTTCCATGCGATTTTGTAATTGGCAATTCTTTACTTTACTAGGTCTGCCACTTCCCGTTTTCAATCTCAAATTACCAATTGCTCCTGACTTTTAAGTAAACTAGCAGGATAATTTCTACCACATCCAAATTCTTGACAGTAACCGATACTTCTGCTACATCGTATTTTATCTATTGATAGCGTAAAATAATGTAATTTCTCTGTATTTCAGTGTATTCTAATTTTCTATTGGGACTTAACATTTTTGTGCAACTGTATTTAAACCATCGTATGCACTTAATTTAACTCTATATGAAAAAAACATTCAATAACTGCAACCAATCAAAATGTCTCACGCTAGTAATCCTTTTACAGAATATTCAAACTGTATAGGTACACTTACCTATTTTCAGGTGTAGATTGAGTTAAAATCAATGCACGCAGGTCTTTCAGACAGAGGGTAATGTTATGGAGGGAAATAGCACATTGACCCACCGAGCTACGACTGGATCGACATGATATGCTAAATACACGCCGCAGCCTCATAATCACCAATTGGGGTCACACTTCACTGTACTTTGTGACCAAATCTACAACCACTTAAATTTCATATTCTAGAGTTCATGAGAACCAATGAGAATACGATACCAGACTTCATTCATCCTCTTACGCCGCATTTCTTAAGTAACTCTTGAGTATCACATTCTTGTCCATTAAATGTTTTCCTATACAGCCCTATCTGTTCAAAAGAGAGGTCACAGTAATCCCACTTCCGCGCTACAAAATATGTTGTTATCTAACTCAAAGTCAAGATTAAACTCATTAACTTTGATTTTCTAGTTTCCGTTATATAAAAAATGGCCTATCTTTTCCCCCAGCTTACTCACGGACCTAACCTAAATTAATTCTAATGATTGTGCTCAAAATGACAGTTACACGAAATAAGTTATTATCTAGAGTCAATTTCTAGAATTTCATTTATTGACAAACGCACAAACTGCTCGTGAGCTATTATAGTTGATCACGTATTCCGTTAAGCGCGGACAGGTGCACATTTCTCAAGCCTTATGGTTGTATCAAAATGGCACCCACCTGGTCCGTTAGAAAACAACTAATTTCGACATCTCATTCAATCCAATCACCGCTTTCATCATAGAAACAATCTCCCCTTTAGTCTAACCTACGGCCGGTCACCCTGATCCTTTTCTTCTTCTTTATCCCAGCCTATATTCAGGGGCAGCTTTTCCGATGTAACATCGAAATCTGTCTTATCTTACTCCTTCCCCGCGGCTTGGCGCCTCTCCATTCCATATACCGCGGCTCGGTCGATGTTCCCACCACCACCATCATCTCATTATATTTCTGATTAGTTCTGTCAACAATAGAACCACACAGTTATAGTCCTACATTACCTCAAATTTCATCTTGTTTACATTGACAGCATTTTTAAACTGATAGGCGCTCTGGGCAAAGGGGTCCTTCCGCTTGGGTTTGATTTCTTCAGTGATGAGCAGCATCTGATCGAATAGGAAGACACGACGATCAACGAACTTGAGTTCAGATGCGGTGAAACTGTTCCGCTTCGTTTCGGATTTCGTTGTCGTTGCAACCTGCAGTTCTCCGCGAATCCGGATATTTCCCAACGCTGTTATAACACCGGGAAAACCGTCAATGCGGGCCGCCTGTAACACACATAGTCAAATTAATTGAAAATTGTGTAATTCATGATAAATTAAAAAAACATTTTTAGATTACAAAAAACACCCCAAAATAATAACAAAGTTTACAAATACGCAGTGCGGCCACACAAAATTATGACATTTTCACGCATTGCATTGAATTCCACGCAAATGATTAAAACTTTCATTTTTAAAAGTAGACAGAGAGACAATTAATCAGATATTTAAGCTTTACTCAGTCGGTTCTTTTCATGGACATTATTCAGGTCGTAGCTTCTTCGCCACTGATTTCACCGTATTGCACTTTTCATGACGTTTTTTTTCTTCTTCGTTATTTGACATTGTTACTTCTGTAACTCTCGCCTCTGCGTATCCAGTTTCTCCATCTCAGCGTTTGCAACAAATTCTTGCCTTTAGTCAAAGACGCCGCCTCTCGAGCTAACGCTCTTCTTCATTTCATTGATTCCTTCCACTTCCCTCTACTTCGCCTCCTCCTCCAAACGCTGTTTCTGCAGGCATTTTTGGAAAACATTCCTGCACAGGTGGTATGATATACATGAACGTCTCCTTTATTTAACATAACACATATAACAATTGTTGAGGTATCGAAACGTCCAGCTTTTTTATTACTAGATCAAAATCGGTATTTGATATTGCTTGATAATGTTCCGTGTTCGTCTTCCCTTCTTGCTCAAGCGTTTTCAGAAAGTAGTCAAAATATTCATTTGACTTGTAAAACGATACCGTGTCATGAATTATATCATAACTACCACTGTCCAGAGATTTGAAGTAACGACACAATGCTTATCGAATGGTGAGATAGGTATTACGTTTATATAGTTCTGTGCCATTCCTTAAAGAGGCAAAAAGTCTCTCAAAAGAATATCAAGGTCTTCCTTTGTAATGGAAGCAAAATCAACTGATGTACCCTTGTATTGCACAAATTCTTGGAGGGACCACAATGCTGAATTTTCTTGGTAACGACTCGATTTAGATTTCTTATTATGTAGAAGCAAGTCTACATCTGTTTCAACAAATGTTCGCTTACGCTTATACATTTTACAAATCAACTGAATCACATTCCAATGGCGACAAATTCGATAATATAGCCATACAGCTACGCGATCAATACTCCATTTAAATATAGAACTCAGCTTTGCTTCGTTCTACATTTTAAATGTCGTATTGATCTTGTAGTTGTATAATTATATTGAAATATATTGTAGATGAAATATTGATTTCACACATTTAAATAAATATAGCGTTGTTTTATCACCCTGTATATGATAATTGAAGGTCATTAACATACTAAAATAATCATCCCTGCCACTACTGTATATTAAAGCATTCAGAAGGCGTTGCTTTTACAATTATTATTCAAATGATGTGATTTTAATTTACAGAAGATTTCATTTCAACAATATTTTTAATCCTATAGGACGAATTATTCAAGATGTGATTTTTCTGTTTTTCGTACTTCTACAACAAGATAGAGTATATTAATTTAATCGCAAAACATAAATATAGGAAAACTGAGTCTAGATCAACAGTGACTATTAGCCTCGCTTTCGACAATTGCGACGATTTTAGGATTTCCTATAGTACTCAGCGTATTCAAAATATCTGTCAACAATTTCATTATTATTGACATACTATAGAACATATCTCGTCGGAGGTTTATGTGCTCACCAGCTCTCCAAGTCAAACGAAAAGCAGTTAATGCACTGACCATCTGCATCTTCTTCTTCACACCACGCCATCCTCCATCCTCGGAGATGTTGGGGGGAGGGTTGTCCGGGCGGTCCCGTTCAATAAATGGTCTATTCTTATTTCTGAATTTCGCTGCTTATATCAACAGATCTCTCCTGCTGAACCTCAACTACCTCACTCCACACGCACCACTTTCTCCTTCCTCTTTGTATTCCTTACTCCGTCGCATAGGTGGTCACTGACTTTCCTCCCACAAACAATTGTGTTGTCAGTGCACCTCTTATCAGTGACACTCGAGATTTTCCACCAGTCCATGCTCATTTAAGTTGACCAAACCGATTGCATTCTCGCCTAATATAGTTGCAGAACTTCTCCAAATACTCTTTTCATGTTTGGTAGCTTAAAGATTGTGACAATGTCTCTGGAACGAGCTCCCATTGTACTGTAGTTTTCCCAATCGGTTGCTTAGTTATAGTCTGCTTGATATGGTAGCTGACCCAAATAATACGCTGACAATTTTCATATCGACAGCTGTTAACCATTGATCGGTGTGCTCGTATCGTTAATTGTGTGTAAATATGGTTATCGTGTCTTCTGTTCAATATAGGGCACGCTAGAGTTTCTTAGAATGCAAGCTAACTGAAATTTATCGAATAGAGTAAAATATATTTATATTTCAATGGCTTATGAAATTGAAATTACAGTATAAATACAATAAAATCTCTATCAAATCAAAGAAGATGGAGTGTTTATTTCCCTGCAAACTTTCCATATAGAATTCACACATTTCATTTCTATGAAATTTATAAATATAGATTTAAGAAATAAATACATTCAATGAATATGTACATATACAGTATATTAAGCATTGTGCTAATAAGCACAAAATAATGTACGCAAAAAAGTTGGAAATTTATCTACTACAGTAGACACGATCATATTATGACAGAGAATTTCCGTGTGATTTGATTAAATTATTATTTATTCTATTGTGAACAACATAAAAGGCAAACCAGAGGCTGCCAACTGGCGGACCTTGCTGGACACCATACTGGTATTACAACAACAGTTAATATAAACAAAGAAGAACAACAAATGAAAACATTTGAGGTCAATTGTGAACAACTAAAATTCAACAAGTCATTCACAGTACTGATATAACTTGGGACAGGAGTGCAAACATGGTTATTAATACACAATACAGCAAAATTAGGAAATATAAGTATTTGATTCAATCCGTTATACAGCAAAGAGTCTGTGTCAAATGCCGTTTATATTTGGGCCAATCAGAAGCGAAGATTTTCAGCTCTTAAAATAGCAGTAAAGATTGGTAGGCATAAATCACGTTTTTGTAATACGTAATTCTAATTTCGTTCTATTTATTTGTTAATTAAATGGGTAAAAACAAACGAGCTTTAAATACATCACCAGTT
>JAUYWV010173810.1:0-17811 GCA_032274565.1 Nematoplana nigrocapitula
ACTGTCAATAGCACAGTAACTTGACAGTTCGGTCGCATTTCATTTCCTCCCGGGCAACGCCGGGTATGTCAGCTAGTATATATATATAGAGAGAGAGACAGAAAATGAAGAAGAGAGAAAGGAAAGAGAGTAGATTAGATAATATAATGTGCGAGATTTAAAGAGAAAAGATAAAAGAAAGGAGTGAGCGGAGTAAAGAGAAGATAAAGAGAGAGAGAGAGATATATAAAAGAAGAGGATAGAAGAAGGATGAGAGGAGATTAGATAATATAAAGTGAGAGAGATAGAAAGAAAAGAAGAGAGAGGATATAAGTGAACATAAAGAGAGAGAGAGAGAAGAAGGAGATAGAAAAGATAAAGATATAGAGAGAGTGAGGAGACACGGGGATAAGAGAAGATAAAGAGATAGAAAGAGATAACGAAAGGCAATACAACGAAAAAAGAAGAGAGAAAGCGACGGAGGTCTCGGTGAATACAGCACTTTGCCTACTGGAGGAGGACTCCCGCCAAAAGAAGACGACTGCATGGGCTATTGTCGCAAAACTATCATCCAGCCATCCTGTTCAATAAGATTTTGCAATGAGTAGAGAAGTTCTACAGATGGCAAGTTCACCGAAGCTTACACTGGGAGAGTGGATCAGACAGTGAACGTTGGCGGTGGCTTTTGCCTCCCTCAAAAGGAAATTATCACCTACTCTCGCTCGCTTTTCTCTATTTTCGATTTTATTATTACAGGGACGAAAAAGATTTATTCTGTTCGCAGTATATAGTTAGTGTCTGTTGCTTATCTGTCTGTCGGAGAGTTGCACACTGCCTTGTCACCATGGTGTGTGTTTGTGTGTGTGTGTGAGAGAGAGAGAGAGTGGAGATGTGGGGTCTTATGGGACCGTCCAAATGGTAGGGAGCAATTAAATTTATCAGGGCTTTGTTGGATCATTCCTGGCTTTGAAGAGAGCGGCTACAAACATTTGTTCTGTGTTGAGTTGATAGAATAATTTTAGTTTCAAACAACAAATAGAGAAGCTGTCCGAAAAAACGAAATTGTTTTTTCGGTAATAAAGGGAGCGGGTTTGCGCAGGGATGGGGGTGGGAGGAGAAGTGTTTTGGGCAATGTGTCCCTCAAGGCTCTATTTTCACTCGGATCCTATTTTTGCATGTGTGGCTAGACAGACGGCTGATCTAATGACAGATAATGTGAAAGTAGGAATTTGAGATGTTATTTTTTTTCTGGAAATTGTTTAGTTTAAAAGTATCATTTTGTCAACTAGACTATACAGTATGTTGTCTCTACTCAATCGCCATCTCGAAGCGAGTGGATCAACCTGAACTGGTGTTCAATCGCCGAGCATGCCGTACAATCTAGAAGATACGCGTAGAACCCAGTCATTGAAGATGTTATTGTTTTCTTGTCTGATGACCTTGTACCCGCATAATTTAAAAGTTGGTCTTGGTAATGCTTGTTGAACGGTCGAAACCGGTTGCTATAGTAGACGTTTGGTATAAACTTAGTTCTCCTTTTTATTTTGCTGTATTGCTTTTTTGCTAATCTGAATTGATTCAAAGGAAACGCCTTAAAGACTGGTCAGTTATATCTACCGTCATATCCCAGAATCGTTGGAGTTGCTGCCACGAACGAGCTATATGTAGCATTCGCATTTTTACACGATTTCCATAAGCAATATTTGTAACACTACAAAATATAAAACAGTTAATCAGACACAGATACAACTATCATCGCCTTGCAGAATACGAGCTCCTCTGTTTGCATGCAATTACTTAACGGGTTCTCTAGGGAATGTCTGTAATGAGCTTAGCGCATGTTCTGCGGCTTATGCCTTGCGCCAAGTTCCATGACTGTTGGCTAATCGAAAATCTATGGGGAATTATTAAAGAAGGTATATTGTAAGTAGCAGTCATTTTGTAATAATTGACGATCTGTAAACCACTGTACCTCAAATCTGGGCCAAGCATACGTCGCAGAACATGCGGTAGGCTCATTTCAAACATGCCCAAGAGAACCCGGTAAGTAATTGCGGAAGGAGGTATGGCTCACTTTCGATAATAGTCGTATCTGTGTCTGATTAACTGGTTTACTTTTTTGTATAGTATTAAAAATATTGAATAATTAAAATTTTACGGTTACGTTTTGTTAAAAATTGTATTCAGTTATAACAGTCTACAGCAGACATTTCGATTAAATATCAATCTTTCTAAGCTTTCATTTCATACATAAATCATTAAATTTGGTAATGAAATAAACGCGTTAAAAGAATTTAAAAACCAAGGCCACTTTTTATACACCCGTATCAATCTATTCCAAAAGATTGTGGTCAAAAGTCCAAGCACACGGGTAGTGTATATCGAAAGTGGTTAACGACACATTGAGAGATGGGCTCCGCACTCTTATCTCGACCGCTTCATGGATCGCCATCTTCAAGTTTTCACGTACCGAGTGGATCAACCCTAACTGGTGTTCATTCCCCAAACATGCTGTCTAACAATCCAGGAGATGTGTGTAGACTGCAGCACCCGGGCCTCTGCGTTCGGCCAAATACATCCACCTCAGACGTAAAAGAAAAGACGACACTAGATTTTAATGACATAGGAGACCGGTTCTTGATGGAAAAATAGAAGCCAACTTTCGTTGTTGTAAATGCCACTACGAGAAAATGCAATCCAGGCAATCGCTTCAACCTCTTGACAAGGTTCTATGAAGAGTAACCAAGAAAAGGTAGAGAGAAAAGTGAGAATCAGAGACCAAGGCAAGGCAAGGAAAGAACGAAAAGAAACCTTACTGTTACAAATAATTTTATCAATGTATTAACTTCTTTACTGAAAAGTAACCAAGAAGAAGATGCCCCATCGGCTCTATTTAAAAACACTTCATTACGCCAGATTTCCAAGAAACAGAATCAGAGTTGGAAAGAAAATTGAGAGTCAAATCTGAATGGGTAGGTTATCTTTTTGAAGATGGCGATCCATGCAAAAAGTGAAGATAAGAGTGCAGAATCCAGGTGTATTTTTGCATTTTTATACTATTGTGTTGCTGATCAAATGACCTTGAACCCGCATTCTTTTAAATCTGTGACTTGATAATGACTGTGTGACGGTCGAAACCGTTTGCCAATACATGTTTGGTGTAAGTTTGGTGCATCTTTTTATTTTACGTATTCGTTTTCCTATAATGCCGATTCAGAGCCTGTGGATAAAGAAGGATGTGTCAAATGCATGTACAGTATTTCCAGTGACAGATATGCTGGTATATCTTATATACTTGTATAGCAGTATTACGGATAATTGAAAATATTTTGTTATAAGACTTCCTTGAATTTCATCATTAGAATGTTGGGATTCATGTCGATGTTTGTTTGGCTGTGTATGTTCGTTTCGATACTCCAAAAGTACTATATAGACCAAATGTTCTGAGCATTTGCACACATTATACTCAGACGCCGACAAGGGGAGTAATTGGCTACATTTTATATCTAAAAATTACGACGAATTTTTAGTGCAGATATATAAAATCTGAATTCATTGATCGATAAAATATCTGCAACTGCTATCGTTTGCATAATGTTTTCCTTCTTCAGTGGATATATTGAACAAGCACTGCACACGCGAACTTTAACTTTACTAAGGGAATTGTAAGGAAATGTCATGTGCAATTCATAACTATTAAAACTAAATCGTTTCTCAATAAAATTCCGCAACTGCTTTTGTTTATAGACAATACTTTCCTTATACATATAATATGATGTATAAATGTTTAATATTATTTTGCGAGTGCGCAATTTGTAGCTGATGTTTTCACTCTATGAATATAAGTGTATGTTTAGCCAGATAACTACATGTAGTGTCATTTCTTAAGTTTTGTCGAATAGAGCATGTTTCCAACTTTGGTATGATACCACATAAAGACCAGATCATAATAAGAAATGTCACACGAAGTATAAATATGTTGACAAGATAAAAAGGTATCCAATTAGGAATTTACGGTCGTTTTTAAAAATCATAACTTTTGTGGCACCCGGTCCATCTACATATATTTCTTTTAGACCTATACTATAACGATTATCTGTGTTCCTTCCTTTCACTAGACTATGTGAGGATGTTTTTTTGGGCTGTGTGTCTGGTCAAAAAGTGTCATAAAATATCATGCTTGTCTTTCAAATGAATCCGCAAGTACCTACTGACCGGGCGAGTTAGTGACTGGGATCAACATATGACACCGTCACATATGAAGTCTTGTTAAAATAATTTACCTTGAAATAACATATTGGAAATGCATTTGACGCATTTGACATATGGAGAAGATGAAAATAAAAAATGACCTGAACACCTGCACTGTAATTCGTCAGACTTTTTTGCACAGAGGGCATTTTGATCAGTTACATTTATTTTGCCATGGAACAACCAGATGCCAAATAGTCTTGCGCATCATCCGAACGGCACCAACTCCCTTTCTTCTTTGTGATGGGGCTATAAAATCAATTTTGTGACTGGAAGGACTTAAATTGTCTTTTTAAAGAGTTCTCCAGAGATCCCAGGGCTTTGGGGGTTGTACTGGGTGACTCTCGAAGAAACAATTAGTCGCGCTGGCGGAGGTCAAAGTTAATGGCTGGAGAGATATCGTTTTGCTGCGCAGAATTAGCCTCCTTATATAGAAGAAGGAAGGCAACTCGGCAAACTGAGACAGGGAGTGAAGGGAGCAGCTATTCTCGTATATGTCTGTCGCCAAGTTTGAATTTATCACCAGAGAAAAGTGGTGTACCTTCTTCTCATTGTTGGGCCGACGGCTCTGTGTCAATTGAGTGAAGAAAATCTAGAAAGTCTGTATTGATGACGTTTGATAAACAAATTTGTTAAATTTAGTAGAGTTTAAAGGAATGACAATGCTTTTGAGGATAGCTCGGTATGTAGTCAAATTAACATCATGACTTTGTGCTATACTGTAAGGGTGGAATTCCATTGCTGTCTCCATGCCCATAGAAGCATATGAATTGTGTTTAATCTGCTAATTGTTTGAGATTGGCTGATTGACAGTTAGGGGCGTAAGATTCGGACAGTTTGAATAAAACACAACATAACACTGTCGTAATTATCTGGCATATCATTCTACTGAATTATTCCGAAATCATTTCTAACTAAGCCAGACTTCAAGATAAGATTTTTACCGACTTAAAATTAAAAATATTATCTTGAACAGACATTATTAACTAACTGTACGAAAAGCTGTGGCCCAACCAGGCGGGAGGTGGAAGGGGTCTGTACCCCCCCCCCCCCCACAGTCAAAGATAATGGCGCCTTTTTACTATATTGCGGGCGTCCGTTCGATAATAAAGTTGTACTGGATAAAAGAAGGACATCTACCTCAAGCCGCCTCTTTTAAAAATAAAGTTGTACTGGATAGAACTAGGCTTTTTATCTCAAGCTGCCCTTGCGATAATGAAGTAGTAAAAAATATATGGGAACAAGGCGCAGAGGGCGCATATTTTTGAAAGCTAGTAAATTTTTCCTAGGGGTCACGTGCCCCTTAGCCCTCCTCCTTACGTTTGCTCCTGTATAGGGTAAATATGCCTTTCTCGCACTTGACATTTTTCTGGTTGCGCCACTGAAATTATTACTTTGCTATAGCGACTAGATTCAAATAATTTCAAATTATTATTTATCTCTGGATGTGTGTATACGTATATTTTACCTTGTGTTCGTTAGAAAAATCTATATAAACAAAAACGTAAAATTCTCTAAACACACTTAGTGCTATAGAACAAATAAGATAATATAGGAATATTTTAGAAAACTAATACGATGCACAATAAGCTGAACCCAGCTCAAGGCGAACATTTTATATCATCTTGACTGGTTTCGTTATCCAGCATACATAATCTTCAAAGAAGTTTGAGTTGCTGAGTATCCTGAAGAGTAGAAATGCAGTTATTTTGAACGCATATCGGGACACTGCAGCCTGCAAAAGGATTGGATGATGAACATCAAAGGATTAGACGCAAATGAGGTATACGGAATGTTCAAGATCATCAGATGATACGAGCAAATGGAGACGCATGCGCATGGTGACTGACGTTCAGAAGCACTGCCTACCTCGATGATTATGATATCGTTTGCATTATAATTCAGTATCGATCGTTGCTTATTTTTCGCTTTGATAAAGTTTACATATATCTTTCTCTACGGGGCTTCTGGAAAAAATAATTCGTTTTTCGTGGAAAATACGTAGCATATTTTAGCCCGCAAAATTAATTTGGCCTGAGGGCGAAACGCAAAATTCTTGTAACGAAATTAACTGAAACTTTTTTCCTAAAGATTTTCTCCTAGTACCTCATATCGTATTACTTGTAGTGCTATTTTTGCTAGAACAAACTGTGAAACAGAAAAACTAAGTGATCAAAAGATTTTCACTTGCTTCTCATCAGCGAGTCCTACGGTATTTCTGATTTTTGAACTATACCTCAGGCAGTTGTATCAGACAGAGCTTCATATTTATTCAATTGTTATTCTAAGAAAAATGATGACGAAGTGGAGGAGATGACAACCGACCCACCAGTCGGCTAGCCCGGCTAATATCCGCGCTTCGCGGGAACCGTTTGGGAAAATGAAGAAGAAGAAGATGTCAAAGTGTCAGAACAGCCTCCTACAGATCTAGTGCGCGTGTTTCCAGCATCCGTTTGATATTCCGTCGTTTATCACCTGATGTCCCACCAAGTGGCGGAGTTCCTTGCGCCTGCAACTTGTAACCAACAACTGATAAGCAGTGCTGCCAGAATGCAGATCCTGTGTCTGCTGCCAAGGGCTATCTATCCACTTCCCCAATTGAACACTTTTCTTCTGACGAGATGGAGATGAACCGCCTGTGTTATCTGTGGAGGCGTCTGTGTCGACGAAAATGCGCTTTGAAACTGTAGAGGCATCTGTGTGAGTCCTGAGTAATAATTTTCCAGATTAGTGTAACAACCCGTGTGTAGCGGAGAGCCGGAATTTTATCGGGGCGGGGGCTATTATCTAGTCATAAATAGTAAGACTATAGTGTCCAAATAGTGAATATTAAACGCGTTCGCTAGCTCGGAATGATACCAAATAAGTATATCACTTGTAATAAATGTTCAAATCAAATGCTGCCAAGCATTACAGATCGCATATCAATAACAGGTGTGTCAGTCTTGAAAAGTGTCTAAAAACCCTAAAACAAAACCTGTGGTTCCAATAGCCTTTGTTTAATGGCGGACAGTGCGTCGTGCGACGGTTTCGTAGTCGCTTTTGTGAGTTGTTGATGCGCAGTTGTTTTTAAGGCGAGTAAAGCGTTGTGTCGACTTTTCGTTTCGATGCGCTATCGTTCTCTCGACAACCCGTGACTGGGTGCCATTTTATTTTGTTTGATATTTTGTGGCGAATTAAAATCACTACGTCAACTTTATAATTCTAGTGTAATTCAATTTTCCAAGTCTGTTTGTATATTTATTAGTTTAGCAATTAATCAATAACAGTTTTTAATTGACTGATTCTTCGTTGTCATTAATGATCGATTCTTCTGGAATTCTGTAGTCTGTTGTATGTAAATTTGGAGATTTTGTGTGTAATGTGTTACAACAAATAGATAGATAAATCAATAATAAGAAATGAAATGTGAGACTGTGGTCAGTGATGATTTCACTTCGACGAAAGGTGTATCAATAATGGAATACATAGAAAGAGAAAACGAAGAACTACGCTCAGAAATCGACAACCTAAAACAATTACCATCCTTACCTGGTAATATTCGAGAAAAGTTAGCAAAGAGAATAACAGGCAATGTCTCATCGTTTACCGTACCAAAATGAAACGCACAAAAATGTTTTGATTTCATCAATACCCTGGGTGCTGATATCGGTGTGTGACCGATACCGGGATATCTGAAGCTTTCCGACTTGGTATACACTCCGAGACGATCAGAAACCAAAGCCAGTTAAAGTTCACTTATACAAATTTCACTCTCGGTCAAAGTAACTGGAATCTGCAAAGCTTCTCAGGGAAAAGCAAAGCTACAAGGACGTTTTCCTCAATTCAACGCTAAGGTGACATTTTTCTATGTATAAAAAGTAGACCACTGAAGAGTCAACTGGGAAACGTCATTTTATCCTATGCAGAAGTAATGTTGATAACTACATGGACAGTATGCGCTTCAGACAATTAGCAGGTCACTCCGAAATTATTCCTTTCATCAACTTACTTGCAAAATGTTGAATGCACGTTTTCTGGCTAACAAACTTTCCCTTTCTCACAACTTACTCGACCGTCAAGCCTTCGATTTTTTTGTGTTACTGAAACTTGATTTGATCCAAATATCACGCACCTTCACGATGGATGGGCTTGACTGACCGCCTCTATACCGAAGCATTATTTCCAACGACGACCACATACTCCACTCCCTCATTCCTGTATTATCCCCTTGAACAGGCAGACCCCTTCAACCACCTGCCAGAACAAACCGCCTCAGGAACTTCTTCATACTATTCTGCACAACCCGGTTAAACACCCCCCCCCCCATTAATCCCTTAATTCTGTTCTCGTTATGTTTATGTTTATAACATTTATTATATACTCTATTTCCATTCAGTAGATTCCCGAAATATACGTTTATTCATTCATTCTTTATCTGCACGAAATTTGGTTAAGATCGCATATCAAGAACAGGTATAAAAGTGACGCAGAGTTTTGGCCTAAAACGGACCATTAAAACCAAAGCTGGGGCACTCATACAGAGGAAAATTAAACATCACGTAGTACATGCCCTGCCCCGCCATTAAAAGTGTGGGTACACAAAATTTCAGTTCTCTCCTATTGATGGTCTAGGAGGAGATAGCGAACACACACACACACACACACACACACACAGACAAACAATTAATTTGGGGAGCTCGCCATGTTATCACATTCCGAGGAAAACTGGTTAACGTGTTTTACACTATACATATGTACAGTATACTAAGATTGAGATTGTAACTGTCGCTTATAATTATAGGAATTTGTTTTCAAAACATGGTCAATGTTTATTTCAAAGTCGCTTTTCGTCATTAGCGGACCGGAATCAATAAACAAATAGGTTTTAAAACGGGACTTAAAAAATAAATGTTTATGAAACTTTACTTTTTCGGTTAAAAGACTCCAACAGGAAGCAGAAACCTTATTGGGCCTATTGAGTACGAGAGTAAATTTCTATATTTCTTCTTGCAAATTACTCAGTTTGTTCAACAACAATATGCTGTTTATAGTATCAACTAGTGTGCTGAGCTGACCGGGGGTGGTTTGAAACTAAAATGAAAAAATAGGAGAAAATAAGAGAGTGGGGGGCGCGCGCAAATGAAGTTAGCCTGGCAAAGTGGAAGGAGGACCATTTGATAAGTAAACACACGGAGTCTTCAAATCCACAGTCTGCTGTTAAATGAGGAGGTGGGGAAGATATAGGTGGAACGAAGTTAGCCATTCTCAGTGTTTGGCGGATGTTTACTCGCCAGTTCTCAAGAGTCTCATTCCGAAACGCCAAAAATCAATTCCAAAAAGGTTTACTCGGTTTGATAGAAGTCAGGGGGCGGGGATGGGGATTTTCTAAAGTAGCAATCAAATTCAACTATCCAAATAGAATTCATGAAATTTCTTCCTTTTTAAAAAAACCTTTTGGAACTTTTTTCTGAAAAATAAGCGGAAAGTCATAATAAACAAGTAGGCTGATTGAATAAAAGGGTATAGTAATTTTCAACTCTCTCTCGTTTATTTATCTATCGCTCACTTTCCCTCTTTTTGTCACACTTACACTCACTTCTCTCTATTCTCTCTCTTCCCTTCCTCTTCTGTCTCTTCTGTTTTAATTTAGTCGCAGTCTTCTGTCTCCCGCTCTCTGCCTTCTCTCATCTCGCTTCCCTTTCATTTTCTCCCTCCGTCTCTCTTTCTCACTCACTCCTCCATACGTCTCTCTCTCTCTATTACACTCACTCCCTCTCTCTTTCTTCTCTCTCCCACACACACTCACTCCCTCTATCTATCTCTCGCTCGCTCTTTCACACACACTCCCTCCTCCCTTACTCTTTCTCACATATACACTCCTCCACCCGTTTCTCTCTCTCTTTCTCTCCTCTATCCCTTCTCTCATCTCGCTTCCATTTCTCTTTTCTCTCACTTTTCACTCCTACTTTGTCTCTCGCTCATCTCTGTTCCATCTTCTCTTTCATCTTCCCTCTCCTCTTTATCACTCACTTCTCCCTTCGAGTCTCTCTCTCTGATTCACTCCTCTCTTTCCTCTCTCTTGTTTCTGTCTTATCTGTGTCTTCTCTCTGTCGCGCGATTTTCTCTTCCGTCTCCCACGCATTTTCTTCTTGCGAATTTTCTACCATCATAAAAATTATGTCTTCTGACGACTCCCCTATGATGAGACAGTAGATTGTTTAGTAAAATGCTGCTTTTACTATTATATTTTATTGACGTTTTGTAAATCTTCTAATAAAATATCTTCTACTAATAAAAGTTTACAAAAAATCATCCCTTCACCAAGACTTGAAATAAAATTTGACATTGTTTATTGTTTTCCCTGCCCAGCGTAGACCCACCGCTCTTGTTAATTATAGAAGTCTTGCTCCAATTTGTCCTTTTGTTGAAAGAATTATTTATAACTTCGACGGCATAATTCGTATAAATTGTCTAACCTTATCTAATTATCACCAGCGATAGCTGGAAGTGCATGAATATTGCAATAATTGCATTATACAATGTAGACGGAAATTGTATCAATTCACAGCAGCATTGTATTGGTTGTCAGTCATAATTCAAGAATGACTGAGAATTGGGCTTCAATTATTTTTAAAAATGCCACGAATCGAAACCTTTTATAAATTTAAATTATTACTATTCACTTTGTCTTATCCATGTATATGAATGATCATCAGTACAGTTCAGTTCTGTTCATTTCAGCGAGCCTTGAACTTTTAAGGGCGTTGACATTTCTTCTGAAGGCACTGTTTATTCCTTCTCACCAATTTTGCATTTTATCCATCCACTCAAATCTCCTCCGTCCTCTCTCCACTGTAGCCAAGGACAAGCTGTCACCTCTTCTCTGCCAATAATCATACTTTCTTCAACATCCCCAACAAACCCTTCTCTTTTGGATCTCCTACAGTATACCTGATACATTTATATAGTCTTGATGAAATTTCGCGGAGATAAAGTACACCTTACCACTGACTACATATTGCAATTAACATTATTGATTTATTAATCGATTTGTTGTAACACATAATACGCAAAATCTCCAAATTTCCATTACTGATTCGGGCAGAATTGGCCACATTTCTAAATAACTTAATCATAAAACATCCAGCAGAATGTTTAAAGTTTCCAGAACAATCGACCATTAATAACGACGAATAACCTTTCATTTTCAAATTATAGATTGATTTGCTAACTAAAGAATATAGAAACAGACTTGGAAATTGAATTACATTGAAATAATAAAGTTGACAAAATGCCAAAGAAAGTAAAATCCACTATTGGTTCCCAGTCACGGGCTGCCAAGAGAATAAGAGTGCATTGAAACGAATAAACGACACAACGCACTGCTGGCCTTAAAAGCAGCTGCGCGACAACATCCCGCGAACACGACTGTGAAATCCTCGCACAGCGCACTGTCCGTCATTAAGTAAACGCTATTGTAGCCGCAGTTTCCGGTTTCAGGGTCTTGTTAGACACTTTTTACGACTACAAAACCTTTACGTCATTTTATCCCTGTTGTAAATTATATTTATTTGGTTACATTCCGAGCTACCGGGCGCGTTTAATATTTATTGCTGCTGGTGTTTAAATATTCTCCGTAGTTCCCATGTCATCCTTTCTCCTTGCAATCATTACCGATGCGGGAAAACACATTTAGTTCTTTCTCCATCTGTCTTTTAATACACCCAACAGTAATGTTCCTTCCATCAGTACAAATCTACCCCGAAGATTATAATTGAGCAATTGAACTATTCGTCAACGTCCAGCAAGGGATACGGCGGGAGGATGGTCTAGTCGAGCATTTGTTTGTTGGTTTCTCTAAATGTTTTTCTCCGCCACATTATACGCCGAATGGAGTTGGCATTTCGGCCAGCTGAAGGTTACGCCATTATTAATTATCACCAAAGGCGGTAGCATCTTTCCCTCGCTTGTCCGGCTAATGACTATATATTGATGCCCGTCCAACGGCGGCAAAGGGGTTTGGTTGTGCTTCTCCTGAGCGACAGGAGTGCCCCTTATCTACATCTTATCTCGTTGAACTCGTTGACCCACGACGAATAGGTCGTCAATTTTGTACGATGCATTTTTAGAATTTTAGGTTGGTTGTTATAGTTTTTGTTGATAAATCTGATAAAGTTTCCTCTTTTTATGTTCACTTAATATCACTTCTACAAAACAGCAATGATACCACTAAACAAGAAACCTAGCAAAAAATAATGTAGTATTCATCGTACCATCAGTTTAATATCCCCCATATCGAAAATAATGTTTCAAATACTGACCAGGAGAAGAAAAAACCAAATCAAGATACTGCATAGAAGAAAATCAATTTGGTTTCAAGAAAAGAAGGGTTGTGGTACGAGGGAACCATTTGTTACACTAAGAACGCTCACAGAGAGAAGCCTGTAATTTGACAATCATCTATACACCTGTTACATGTGTTTCGAGAAAGCGTTCGACCGAGTCAACTGGGAAATCCTAATGTATACACTCAAACTTATCGGCTTAGAAGACTTATCCAAAAATCTATATATGAATCAAACTGCTACTTTCAGGTTAGAAAATGAAGTTTCAGAACCAGCAGTGATTGGAAAATGAGTACGACAGGGATGTCTGCTTTCCCCACTATTATTCTCAACATATACAGAAAGAATGATGATTGAAGAACTTGGATCATATATAGAAGAAGGAATAAAAGTAGGGGTCAATTCATCAAAGATATAAGATTCGCAGATGATCAATCATTGACTGCAGATACAGAAAAGGGACTAGAAATACTATTGGACAACCTGAATGGCACAGCTGCAAATACAATATGAAAATAAATATAAAGAAAACAAAAGTAATGCTGAGTTTGTAAACAGAGAAATTAATAGATGAACAGAAAATTACATAATAAAGAAATTGAACAAGTGAAAAAGCTTCAAATACCTAGGTGCAATTATCACATTGGTTAGATACCGGGAGGAAATAGGAACAAGAATTGCCATGGCTAAGCAAGCCTTTGCTCACCAAAGGATTAAGCATAGTAACTAAGGTTGAAATTGTAAAATCAATAATATAGAGTGTAGCCCTCTATGGATCAGAAACATGGACACTCCAAGAAAGTGATAAGAAAAAAATAGAAGCATCTGAAATAAGGATATGGAGACGAATGCAGAAAATATCATGGCAGAATCGGAAAACCAACGAAGACGTATTAGAGAGATACAATAAAGACGTCATTTACCTCAGCCTATATTGAAACGCAAGAAGAACTGGATAGGGCACATCTTAAGAAAAGATAGCCTAATGAAAACACTCATTGAAGGACGATTTCGTGCAAAACGTAGACGAGGAAATACAAGACAAGGCATGATAACAGAATTAAATATACAATAGATTCATATAAAAATCTAAAAGATAAAGCAGAAAATTGAACGGAGTGGATAAAATGGATACAATAAACATGAACCTACTTGACGAAAAGCAGAACACTCGATGGATCGATAGATAATATCACATTAATCATAGTAGTAAAGGATGCAGCAATGCTGAAGACATATTTTACACCCGGATTCCTATAAGATCACCAAATTGATTATTAAGAGTTTTTTTCAAGAATTTGAGGATGGCTTTGGTTGAAAGTTGTTATGGATATACTGTAAGTAAAGCAAGCAGGCAGACATTGAAGTATCCTCACATCTCGGTCAGTATGTCGGGAGGAATGGCAGGAGGGGACGAGGACGCCTCATCGTCTTGCCTGGACTTGCTGATACAAGTTTATTAAAATCTTTTTATTATTGAGAGTGCAGAGAGCCAGAGTCCTGGCGTAGGCAGCAGCCATAGCGTCCTTCTCCTCCGCTGTTTGAGCCGTAGGGTGAGCTCAAGTGGCCTCATTCCTGCTACCCTTTCCAGACAACCCAAAAGTGTTAAGCATTGGTTGCCTCGTGCCCACTTTCCCTCAATGCGACCAATCGGGGCGAGTTCCTCCAGCTGTTCTTTCCTCAGCACCTGACTGGTGATCATCAATTTCATCAGCTCTGGACGCGTTCTCGCTCGGCGTTGCACCTCCTCGTTGGAAACCCTGTCTTTACACATATTTCCAGTTGATGTTGAGCAGTCTTCTGTAGCGTTTCATTTCAAAAGCTTTAGGACTTTCTTTTCAATAGCTTGAATGTCAGTCAGACTCTCGCAGCCGTGCAACAATGTGACCAACACCAGAAAACTTGTTCCATGGTGTTGTTTAACGTGGTTAGTCCTGTCCGCAACCTCATGTCAGAACTTTGCATCCATTTTCTGCAACTGTGGAATAGATAATAACAAACAGAAAATCTCGTCTCAATTATTCTGATGATTTCTTCAATATCATTTAATTATATAAATAAATGCATTATTACTAGTAAGTAGTATAGTAAAACTATATTTCATTATAATGTAAATGCGTCAAACCTGTCTAACGTGTGTCTAATGGAATTTTCAGAAGAATTTGTAGGTTAATTTCTCCAACGAAGTCGCTATTTGAACTCAGTGTTGTGATTGAATATTTCTTGTCAGTATTATGTAGTTTGTCTAAATGTGTAATTTCGTTTGTGACGTAAAAGCAAAGTCAACTTTTACCGCGGCTGGAGACAGAGAGAGAATGAGAAGAGAATAGAGACAGCTGTAAAGGTGGAGAAGAAAAATTGTAAAAGAAGAACTAGAATTTAATAGAGAAAGAGAGCAAGAGATTGGAGAACTGGGGAGAGTGAAGAGGCAGAAGAGAGAATGTGAAAAAAGGAGACATAAAAAGGGAAAAAGAAGGAAGAACTGGAGAGGGTGACGAAATATTAAGAGAGAATGTGAAGAAATAGAGGGGAAATATTTGGATAGTGAAAACAAGAAAAGAACGAACTATAGTGAGAACGTGAAGAAAAGAGTGGGGAATAGAGATAAAACTAGGGCGACAAAGAGATAGACAGAGAGAGGGGGGAGGGGGAGAATAACAGAGAGAGAGACAAAGTGAGAGAGAGAGAGTGTGTGTGAGAGAGACAAATAGAGCGAAAGATAGAAAGAGAGAGAGAGAGAGAGAGAGAACAAGCTCCATTGTGTCTTAAAAATAGCCCAATCCGGATTTCAAAAGAAATTTTCTACAGGAGCTTGAACACAGAGAGCGAAAGACAGAAATAGAGAGAGAGAGAAAACAGAATTGAGAATTTGATGAAAATGAGAAGGAGAAAAAGAGGGGAAGGGAGGGAGGAGAATCTGAAGAAAAGTGCGCGCGAGAGAGGAATAGAGAGAATGGAAAAGAGAATTTGATGAAGAGAGAGAGAAAATTCTGCACTTTTATTCCTTATCCCACCTGGATTTGCAAAAACCGTCTCGAAGCGGGATGTATCACGGGCCTCTGTTTCTCTCCTCTCTATCTCTCTCCACATCTTTTTAGTAGTAGTACGGAGGATTTATGTGGCAACGCTTAACCTCTTCCTCACAGCTCGCTCTCCTATCTGGAATGGCGACCGCCTCTAGGCACATAGACATACAGCTATAGACATACAGACACGTTGTGCAAAGCCGGCAATGCAGCGCAGCGCAGGAATGCATTGAATTCGCGCTTGTCTGTCGTCTGGTTGGTTCTGCGTAGTGTCGGCGTCAACGAGCGAACGAACGAAGGAGGGATTAGGAGGAGCAGTAGCGTCCTTGCTGAACACCACTACTCCGCGTCGCATCGAGCATCCTCCTCCTTCGGTTATCTTCTCTCTCCCCTTTCTTCATTCGCTGTTTCACGTCTGCACTTCACATTAGATTGAGTGGAGAGGAGGGGACGGACAACAGCCACTACTGCCCAGCTATAGAGCTCAACCAACAGGGAGGCGCGCACGACGGACACACGGCGAAAGAAGAAAGCGACGTGCGAAGTACCTCCTCCTCACCCACTCTCTTAGGCAACAGCCGAGAAGAGGACTCTGCGGCTGTTTGTCTCTTCTCACTCGCCTCCCCCTCTCCACAACTCTCCAACTGGACGTTCGTTTACAGGTAGTGCTTTCCCAAGTACGCGCTGAGTAGGCGGACTACTCGCGTCCAGTCGCGCTTCTGTTGACGACAAGGAGAAGTCGACACTGCAGCAGCAGAAGCAGAAGCGGGAACAGGTAGTGAGACAGAGAGACCGCGAGGAGAGAAGGAGGAATTCAAGCGGAAGAAAATATCAGCGAATTTGTGGATATAGTGGTTCGCCGTCGTCGTCGCTCTTGTTCAAGGTGCCTGCGTGTTTACTTATTCATCGAAAGCAGAGTGAGAAAGAGAAGGAGAACTTGAGGGGCTGCAATCTCCAGCCAATTGGATTCGGGGTTCGGAGCGAGTCTCCCCATCGATTTCTTCTCGCTAGATCACGTGATTTGACAGCCAGTCGGCGCATACAACAGTTTCCCCAGTGCTTTTTTGCTCCTCTTCTTTTCTCTTCGTCAACTCATCATCGTCGTCTTCTTTTCTTGGTCCGTCCGTGTACGAAGTTTGTGTCTGTGTGCTGTCCTTCCTCCTCGCCTGTTGGCATGGCAACTGTGAAACTGATTCCCTCGTCGGAAAATGTCCCGAGCACAGCCTCACCCAGTCCGGGACAGGTTATGCCGCCCAAACCAACCATGGGATTTGATTTGGGTAAGCCCTCGCCGTGATTTCGGTGAAATATTGCTGCCTTTTCCTCAATCAGTCTGGCCCCAGTCATAGCGCCCTTCTCTCTTCGCGGTCTTCCAGCTGGACTTTTTGCAATATGTGACCGACCAGCAAACCATATTGTCGGGTGGTTATCGTATGCATCAGCTGTCAACACTTACCAGCACGGCGTAGTCGGGGGCACCTTCTTGTTGGAAAGAAACCTTGTCCACCCAATCAAAAGTTAGCTTCAAGATGGCACATTGTGTGTAGAACCTTTGTCTTCCTGTTGCCTCTTGCGTTTGCTGGAATTAGCTCGAATAAGTTAAGAAGCCCAGTGACTGCATAGGAAGGCTGAAGTGCATGTGCCAGTGTATTAAAATGTTTAAAATAATTTCGAGATAAACCTACGTCTCCTCTTCCGGGATCTATCTATACAGAGGTCCAGTAAGTAATGAATTGCCCACGTTTATATTAAAACTGGGCTTATTAGAAAACTATAGAAGTGTAATCAAATTCTCGTAAAGTTGTGTAGGAAACACTGGTAGGTGTATATTGATTCCTGAAACGCTCTCGATTGTCATGCATTCTTTTTCTACATGTTGCTTAATAGACGTTAGTCGTTCTCGCGTGATCGTTTCCAATAAACAATTCCGAACTATAGTCGCAGTGTGGAATAGCTACTGTATTTTCGCTATATTGTAAAATCATCACTTTTCAATACGAGGACATTTATTTTTTCGAGGAAGAGTAGCGACTGAGTAAAAATAAATATCCTCGTATTGAAAAGGGTCTTTTAAATATAGCGAACACAATTTTTTTCTGCAAATTCTGATTCTGTATTCCAATAACCATTATCGCTCCTGGTATTAATCTAATATTAAGTAGTTGGATGCGCAAACGAATGTCAATATCGATTGACAATATTCAAATTTGCGAAGACGTCTGCTATGC
>JAUYWV010173921.1:0-17809 GCA_032274565.1 Nematoplana nigrocapitula
GAGAGAGAGAGAGAGCGAGAGAGAGAGAGAGAGAGAGAGAGAGAGAGAGAGAGAGAGAGAGAGAGAGAGAGAGAGAGGGAGAGAGAGAGAGCGGAAGGGAGTTTGGCGGGGATGGAGAGAGAAGGGGTGGAAGAAATCGCGTATTGATTGATCTGTTGAGATGGGACGAGACGATCTGACCGGTTTTGTATCAAGTATTTCCGCCAGACTCGCGGAGCAGAGGTAACGAGGAGAAGCGGCGAAGAGGAGCGCTATCGAATTATACTTGGTCCCTCCAACGCCATTCTTCGCATTTGATCTCTAGCACTCCTCGTCTCTCCTTCCAGAGCTTCCTTCCACTAAGTAGTCCGAGGGGTGAACTTCTACGAGGGCTAATGCCGATACCTACACATTTATATCGACCTATACCCACCTCACTAGCTTCTGTTCAGGAAGACACAGAGATGGGGAGAGAAAGAAAGAGTGGAGAGAAAGAGAAGGAAAAGTAAGAGAGAAATAGAAAAAGAGAGAAAGAGAAGGAGAAAGTAAGAGAGAAATAGAAAAGAGAGAAAGTGAGAGAGAAAACAAAGATATAAAGATAGAGAGAAAGAAAAAATATAGATAAAAAAGAGAGAAATAAGAAGAAAAAGTGAAAGAAAAGGAAATAAAGTGAAAGATAGAGAAAAATAGAAAAAAATTATAAAACATTTCAGAGAGAAATTAGAAAAAGAAAGAGAACGTAAGAGAGAGGAAGTTAAATAGAAAGCGAAAGAAATAAAGAGAGAAAAAGAAAATATAGTGAGAGAGAGCATGATAGAGCAAAAGAGATAAAGTGAAACACATATATATATATATATAGAGAGAGAGAAAGAGAGATAAAGTGAAACACACATATATATATATATAGAGAGAGAGAGAAAGAGAGATAAAGTGAAACACACACATATATATATATAGAGAGAGAGAGAGAAAGAGAGATAAAGTGAAACACACATATATATATAGAGAGAGAGAGAGAGAAAGAGAGATAAAGTGAAACACACACATATATATATATATAGAGAGAGAGAGAAAGAGAGATAAAGTGAAACACACACATATATATATAGAGAGAGAGAGAGAAAGAGAGATAAAGTTAAATAAAAGAGGAATAAAAGGATATACAATGTAATAGGGAGAAAACAAGAGAATGAGAAAGTAAGAGAGAAAAGGAGAAGATGAAAGAACGAAAGAGAGAGATAGAAAAAATAGAGAAAGAGAAACAATTATATATATAGAGAGAGAGAGAGAGAGAGAAAGAGAGAGAAAAAACAAAGAAAAAGTGAGAATGACAAAGACAAAAAGAAAGGGAGAGAGAAAGAAAGAAAGTGAGAAAGAGAGATTTTTTATTTTATATACCGTACAAATTTAGAAAGGGTAATTTCTCCATATATCCTATCCATGATGACTAACAATTAAAGGTAAGGTAACACTGTACGCTACAACACCGTGATCATTATTCATTGGACAGAAACGATGAAGTATCTCCAGGGTTACCTAGCAACTGAACAAGAAAGATAGAAACGGCACACGTAGGGCATTTTGCTTGTAGTTAGTGATTATCTGACATTGGTGTAGGAAGTATGGCTAAACAGCGTTCGTATCTTTTATTGATTATGCAAGCTTTCGATATACTTTTTCTACATCCATAGACCTGAAGATATTTGAAATTTGAAACTTGACAAATAAATGTTCAGAGTGTCTCAAGAAATTGTTAAAGAATTTTGTGTTGTTGAGAAATTTCCCAAACGAACTATCTCTGATATAGGCCAGCCATAGTGATCATTGCCTCGCAATTTTGTGGAGAGGCATATTTTGAGTTAATTATTGGTGCTAAGAGGTTATCACCACCTTTATGACTTTGTGAAACGGGAAATAGTTTTACTGGTGCACGATAACGCTCGTCCTAATCTTTTTGAGCGGGATTTATTGTAGAATACCTCATGATTAATCATCTTCTGCCAGGGAAACAACCGGGCGCTATTCACCCGATTTCGACTTAATGGACCGGTCCGCTTTTCGCAATTTGGATGTATTTCGTGCTGATGTCAATTTCAATTATCAAAACAAAGTCACAAACTCAATACGAAAAATTATTGAGACAGTTACGCGCAAAACAGTTTAAAAAGCACGATATGATTTTAAATTTATTTTACCACATCTACCATATATGTAACACGATATTGTGAATTCGTGTAATTGGTGTACACATACAATATAGTCTTTGGACATTAAAAATATAATTTACTAAACAACTGGGTGAGAAAGATACTCAACGCAAAGTTGGTGTAAAGGAAAAGATTGGAAGATATCCATGAAGAAATATAGGCCTCCATCAAACTGTTTTCTTCTTAATAAACCTTTTTTATAAACAAACTTGGATAACAATTATTAGTGAAATAACCTTGAAGTTTATCAATTTCATTATATATATACCAGGTGATCAATAAAAAGGGTCGGAAACTAAACTTCTATTATTTCGTAAATAACAGTCGATTTGTCTGAAAATTGGTACTTAACAAGTAAACATCTGTAGGTTTAATGTCATATATTTTTTTTTTAAAAATCAATAAAATACTGTAAAAGATTTAATTAAAATTTTATACACAATATTTGATAAGCAAAGTCTTGTTTTGCTTGAATTTAGTCATTAACCGTCGAACATTTCTCTCTGTGCAGAATGGAGCGTCAGGGTATTCGGCCAATTTCCAGATATTAAAATGATGAGCTGTTGTAATGGGGAACTGTTGTAGATGTAAAAAACCCGACAATATTTAATTTCTGGTATTCATTAAACTTATCCATGTTTGAATTAAAACGTCTGTAATGCGCGTAAATGCTTATCAAATATTGCAAATAAAATTTTAAAATTAAATCTTTTACATTATTTTATTGATTTTTTCAAAATTTGAATATGCCACATTAAACCTATAGATGTTTACTTGTTAAGTACCAAGTTTCAGACAAATCGGCTGTTTATTTACGAAATAATAGAAGCTTAGTTTCCGACACTTTTTATTGATCACCCTGTATATATATTTCAGTTTGATTTTTTGCGTTTAAATACTGCTTTGCGTATATATAGCGCCATTGAAAATGTTTAATTGAATAAACAAACCCAGTTTGCATCTTTTATTAACTCTACAGTTCCTATAAATAGACATTACTGGAATCAACTATACAATACGGCAGACATCGAGAAATGGCTATAAACAGTCATTTAGGGACACACAAATCTACAGAAGTTGCGACAGTTTTGCTAAAGATACATTCTTGTATGCATTGTATCTGTGAAACTGCAATATACTGTATACTGTAGTTCCGGTTCAGACGTATCCGCACTTCTCGTCATTTTCTTTGGTAATTGCCTGAACAAGGTTTAAGTTGTGTAAAACAATGAATATTATAACAAGAAAACACATACCGTCGATCGGCTTTATTTTTCACGACTGTCGAATGTAAACTTTTACATTCTACAGTATATATGCATTGTCTATATTTTCTAGTTTCCAACTCAATTTACTGACTCATTTTAATGACCGTTCGTATTTCCGAAGCTCTCATTCACATGAAAATTAGCCCCCTTCTTTTCTCATTGCAGATGTGAAATCATTTATGAAGAAAAGGAAATCGTCCCAGGAGTTCATGTTCGCGCAGCAACTGTCGACAAATTGATTGAGGAAACCGTTCGTGTTTTCGGTAATGCTCCCTGCGTTTTTTCCCTTTTGGAAGAAGAATTATATATATATATATTCTTTCGAAGATGTATCCAGAGCTCGATTATTATTGTCCACAAAAATGTGTGTACAATGTATATAGTGATGGGTGTACGTACGGTGGCAGCATGTTTCATCGTTGATTTGTTTGTACCAATTAGTCAATACTACGTAAACCTCCAAACTTGTGTTTCAATTTAATGTAATGGGCACTTTTGTTGATAAGTAAAGTAAAACCACAGTATAAAAAATATTTTAAATTAAAAATTAAAACTGGAGCGCTTTCGAGCGTCCGCTGCGCTCATAATCATGAGAGATAAAAAGTGACAGTGAAAAGACACACAAAATAAAGGTTAAAACTCACACACAGAAATCAAAGAGTAAAATTCTCGAATAGGGGGGTGAACACAATTATTGATAACATTTGCAAGACACTGATCAAGGTGGTAAAAACCTTCATTCAAGTTTAAGACCTTATTAGAGTTAACTTCGATAAAAGCAGCTTCACTGACACGTCTCAGAGCCAAATCAGAACATTTGTAAAACAAAGTAGCTGAAGTAAATTCGATACAATGAACGGAATTAGAAACGCAAGAAGCTAAAGCATTATTGGTATTAAAAAGCGGAAATAGCCCGTTTATGCTTTTTAATACGGCAATCTAGGTAAATTTCTAACAGTTTCCCCAGTGTACAATATACTTTATCACAATTCTTACATGGAATTTTGCGAACACCAGCATTAGAGGAGGCCGTAGAGAGTTTTTTTATAAGGTTCAATTTAATTTTATTTGGGCATTGGAAAATAATTTTAGACTGTTGAAATTTAGAAAAACGATGATTAACCTCGGTATCTAAAGTAGATGAAAAAGGGAAGATAATATGTTTGACTATCGTATAGGCCAGTAAAAATATTTACTATAGCGTGATTGAAACAGTAGGTTTGGGATTAGGCAAGATTCAAAAAAGTGTCCGATATATGAAACTAATTTCACTATCAAAACAGAGCGGACTACAAATACGAAATAAAGACCTTGGGCAACATGTATTTTGGTACTGAGGTTTATGGAAAGAAAATAAATGAAGATAGTTATTAAAATGTGAACTTTTACGATCGACTTTAAATAGAAGACCTGAAGATCATATAGAAATAAAATCGTCGAGGAAGGGAATAGAAGAATTGGTTTCCCATTCATAAGTAGAGTTGCAGTATTAAGGCTGGGGTAAAGAGAATTGGTTAAAATAAAGGAAAGAATCTAAACAAAACTCGGATCGACGACGGCAAGAACTTCATCAACATATCTGAGCCAAAGGAAAAAGGTTTATTGTGAATAAAAGAGGGGCTGAGTTCATTTGTTCTTGCAAATCTTGGAAAGGACGTGCAATAAGGAAAGCAGAGGAGGGTAGAGATTAACATACATTGGCAGTCTGAGTAAATGAATGCACGTGTCATCAGATCAGGTGGTGTTAAGAACGACAAAAGATCGGCGGTAGGAGTGGAAATTCATGATCGCTAGCACTTGGTGGATATGGGACTTAATGATGTTGATGATTAATTATACTGGTCGATGATAGTATTGTATTAGGGTGCTTTCTATAGCTGCTGATTCTTTAACAGCAGTGGGGCACTTACTATCATCAAAGAGTTTAACAATGCTTCTAACTCGTTGTTGCGTCGTTATTTTTCTATTTCAAATCGGGAACTTGATTATGAATAAAATATCATCGTTGTATTCACCTAAAATTGGAGTTGAATTCTCAGTAAGTCAGTCAGTCATTAGTCAAGAGTGCTTCCGTGGCCTCTACGACTGTACGCCATTTCCTCAGTCAGCACCGACAGAGGCGGGATTCCCGCCCCGAATGCGCGCAGCATCGGATTTAGGTGCCAGTACTCCAGAGTCTGTCCATCCTTTGCTCAGTGTGGACAAAGTGGATTCAAATTCGGATCGAAACGGCCTGGATACGTCGCGCTAGCATTCTGCAATGCCCGCTCCTGAGTCGGCGATCCTTGGCTGACCTCATTGATGAGAGCCCTAACCGCCCTAAAGGACACCATGACAGGCTTAAGTCTCCTGAAGAGTGACGACAACGCCAACAAGACCGACCGCCAGTGGAAAATTAATTTTAATCAATATGTACAAATTTCTTCCAAAAAAGTGTTTACGTAGCCGGATATCAGTGAGAATTTGCAAAATCCTAGCTAACATGTTACTAATTGATATGCCGTGTTTAAAGTTTTACTTTAGGTTAACCACTCTTTGAGTTGGGAGGAGTCAATTCACCAACAGACATATACAGTACTATAGCAGTTAAATTATACACAAATGAAAAGTGTAAGGTTCTGCATTTTGCCTTTACTTTTGTTAATTTAAGACACCGAAGATGGAACTGCGAGTGCGCCCGAGTTCGCACGTATAATGTGCCTAATTCACAAGTGGTTCATTCCCTCGGTTGAATTCGCCGAATTCATGGTGACCAGATCAACCATCATATGCAAACCGGAGAATGACAGTGCTATCCCATTCAATATCACTGCTGTGAAGCGTGTTTTCAGGTATTTATGATCACTATACATATATTGCAAGCGTGTTGTTATGCGTTTATTATATAGTAATGGGTTCTGCACTCGCTTAGACCACGAGATCATTTTGATAGTATATTAATTGTTCAATTCTTTTGTAAAAATCTGGACACAGCAGACCTGACACACACCCAATTTAGCAGAAATAGCTGTCTGTGTGAGGTTAACATTGTGACACGCGATGATTTGTGCAGCGACTTCACTTGAAAAAGTCTTATTTCCAAGCATTTCTATCAGCAGAATATGAATGAATGAACAGCGTAATTTAACATACAAGTAATTGTTTGACTGTTAGCCAATGAAATTTAGAACAAATTTGATTGCCTTAATAAATTAAATAACCTAGACATCATAAGAAAATATAAAATATGTAGTTTTTGAGTAATTATGCTACCTTTTTGGCCACGACTGTAATATGCCATCATAATTTACACAAAATATTAGGTTGTTCGGAAAGTTTTGTTGGATTATTATCGATTTATCGCAACGCACGCACGCAGCAGTCAGCACACACCATTTTTCCGACTTAACTTTCCGAACAACCTAATATATCCGGCTAGGTATACATACATGTCTGACGTATTTGGTTTTGACGAAAGTAACATTTAAAAATTTATCTGAATGGTTAGCCTGGACTACATTAAACTTTTATGGTTATTTTAAGAAAGAGACAAATTAATCTGAGATACGTAGAGGATTGGCATTTGAAGTTTTGAACAAAACTATCTACTTTTTCTATGTTTGCTTAATGTAGCCTTTGTTGTATGAGTATATTATTTTTTTCAAATACTCATATATACAGCGCATGTATTTTTGTAACAGATGAAACCTGCAGAGACGAAGATTTCTGTAACCCCAGATACCAGCCGTATTGTGGTGTTGATCCGGACGTAACGAATAAATGCAAAAAGCTGTGTGGTGTTTGCGGTGGAGGTAATTTGGCTTAGCTGCACGATATTGGCGTGAATCTTGACCGCATCTGCGTTTTCCATGCGCTACGCACAGTTTACAATATAGAGTGCTGCATCTCAAATAGCACCATACAATCACGTCATCCTTCTGATTGTTTTTCTGTCTGCACACTGATATCAGTCAAAATGTAAAGATTAATGCACATACAGTATGAACAGCATGTATAACAGTCTAATTAAAAATAACTACACAAATATGAAACTATTAAACCATCATAGAACTTATAAATACCTCGTCTACTGTAGTAACTAACATAGAAGTGTATGGAACCTGACCAACATGCATGAGGTGAGAAATAGATAATTTTCGCATTTTGCTTATATAAACGTTATGCAACAGAACAAAATAAAATAAACATTCATTGACAACTCATTTTAAATGGTTATGCATTTCTTGTTAAAATTGAAACATATTCATAACATGCACATATTTTTCAAGTTCAAAGTAGCCAAAGCCTTCTAGTACAGTAATAATTTCAGCATCAGACATTCGGAGGAAAGAGAGAGAAATAAAAAATAAAGAAGGATAAAAAAGTGAAAGACGAGAGAAACGAGAATATCAGAAAGATAGGAGAGAAAAGAGATGTGAGAAAGAATAAGTGAGAGATGAGAGAGATAAAATCCATACAGTAGGGTGTTCTTGGAAATGTAACAGGCCAGCCACGAGAAGGCGGCTGTTTCCTAACGTGGTGGCATTAAACGATAGGTTTCTCAGCGAAACGTGAAACCACCGACGGAGCAGAAGGGATCAAGGAGGGGGCATAACTCCAGAAGGTTATTTGCGGTTTTCTGGGTCTTTCCACCTTTACCCGCCAGAAAAAACCCCGAAGCTTAAGGGTATTCATTCATATTTCGGAACTTTACTCCTTATTGATCCTTTAATGCAGTAAGCAATCATGCCCTGCATTTGAGTCTGTTGGAGAACTTCGACCAATACGTTTGCTATGCGCGGTTTGGTTTCCAGGACTATGCATACCGTTTCCGCAAACAAGTCTGCTAGTGCAAACATTACATTTGCATGACCAGGAAGGGATCATCACTACCATTGCTGCCTCATAGTAGGAAATATGTCAATATAGAGGAATGTATGCTTTCCAAACAACGTGTATATGTGTGCAATTGACGTTTGTCATTAAACGCTGGTTTAGAGGAATTCCGGCGTTCCACATGTGGGGTTGACTAGTATCATGAGGCGTCCATAACATAACTAAGAACAACATCCTGAAGAATATTGATGGCAACAGAACGGCCTCATCTGATAGCATAGAGGAGCAAGTGTTGAGAGAAAAAAGACAGATGGCCACAGATACCCGCCTCCTGGATTAACTGATTATATTCCTCATCATCAAAGATTTTGACATCATCCAACAAAGCATAATTTAAATCTTGATTACCACGGACCCAGCTCGTGATGGTTGACAACGTTAGCCAATGAGAAGGCTTGAAAAAAGAGAGACTGTTATTGTAATCTAGTTTTCGCAGATATTGATTTTTTGATTACTCAAAAATATAAAAATAAACTTGAAAATAACAAAAACAAAGGCTAACCAGTTATAGAAAATTTATTATCTCTTGTTCGTGGTCATGCGTGTCTCCCATCATTGTGCATGTTTTCCTTATTCTGGGCGCTATTTCAGGGTTAGCACTTTCAACTCTTGCTTTTCCATTAGCGAAACAGTGCTGAATTGGTAGCTCAAAATATTGTGTATAATGTGTAACAACATTAGCTAAATGATTATAATAACGCTTATTCATATCTCCATTTTTAGAAAGTGAAAAGATTACAACAACGAGTAAGAATTGGTTGGCATTTGTAACCGCCCAGATCACACCATATGTTCATTATCTACCTACATCGCCCTTGTAGAACCAATGTCTGAACGATGTATTGATGTTGATTGGTGCCGAGAGGAGCATAGAGCTCAATGCAATAGTGACCCCAGAATTGCGCTGCATTGTAAAAGGCTTTGCGGAAGATGTACTGTGGTTGAAGGTGGGGGCATATTTTGCTTTTATATAAGATTGATTACATATATGATCTACGAATTATTACAATTATTTTAAATTAAGTATTTTCACAGTAAATTAAAATTTTAAAATACCCCCCACCCCCTGTATGCCAGTCCTTGACATCAATCAATCAACGCATGAAAAAAATTAAAACTCTTATTCAATGAAAAGTGAAAGTGATTTTTTGTGAAAAAATAACTGTTTTCCTTCCATAACCAGTAACATTATTATTCCTAATAATAATACCGTCTTTATCAACTCCTACCCGGGCATGCCGTAAAACTGTCCCGGTGGAGGGGTGAGACTGTATGTGTGTGTGTGAGGGGGGGGGGTCCAGTGTATACCGATTGGACCTCCGTGAAATGCTCACATATGGCCGCTAAACTTTTTTCCATGACAGGCGGGTTTCCGGCGCCTTAAAACCGGATGGTCACCCGGGTCAGGGTCCCCTGGGCCTGGATCTTGCTGATAGGGATGTGTGAGTGGCAGCGGGCTCAAGCTCAGAGACTCGGCAGATGGCAACAGACCAACATTCTGGCGGCAGCTCCTAGTATTGTTTGTTGAGCGGAATGGCGCCCCATACGAACTGATTTAGCCTATATTCTTCTCTCATGGAAGGCATGGGAGAAGAAGCCTACGGCCCAATTATGGGCTATGGCGTGATCTATTGATCGAGCGACCCTAGATCTCCTTCAACTCCTTCGCACAGCAAGTCCAGAGTACTTAATCTTTGCAATCCATGCCATTAACTCTCTACATTTGCATTTTCTTGTTGAAGTTCATGTCTCTCCATTTTCTCTCCATTTGACCAACCTTTATTTTTCTCTTGATTTTTATTTGTGAAGTCTCCCGCCTGTATCTTGTATGACCCAATAAACTTGAAGTTATCTACTTGTTCTAAATATCGGTGACCACTCTATATTTCCTAAGTCAAAATGAAAAGCATCAAATGAATAACCAGAATGAAAAAGCATTGTACTGTAAGTCTAGCACTCTGGAAGGACTGTTATATATGACTGTAAATCAATAAATTATTTTAATATACGGAATGCGGCCGGTTTTTTGTTTTACCCTAAAATACCCACGCAGTGCTCATTATGAATTTTGTAAATGGAGACAACTGATCATCATCATCTTCACTTATAGAATTAATTCGCTGTTGTACTCCACTCGCTCAGATAAAGGTGCGGATGCAGGAAGAGGCGAGAGCGCTTGTGAAGATGAATCTTTCTGTACAGAACAGTACAAGCCGTACTGCGGCGAAGACCAGACGGTTACTCAAGGTTGTAAAAAGCTATGCGGGCTGTGCGGAGGAGGTAAATGTGTGCTGCTAATGCTTCGGCTGTTGTTCGAACTGCAGTTTGAGATTAACCGCCAAGCTGCGCTGCGATTCTGCTTTGTTTTTTTTGTGTGGCGCGCGATTCCATATTTATTTTACTTTTGTTCCAAAGTTTTTATTTTGTTGATTTTTCAAGTTTTTCTGAAGGTTTACTAGACTGCTCAGTTCATAATAAGCGTGATGTTTAACAAATTTGCACAAAAAGAGCACGACAAAAATTGTTGTGCATTACCAAAAGTAGCAACAAGGAAAAAAGTCGTAGTTTATCAGCACATATTATGGTTGCAGGGGAGATACAATTAAAAATTTTTAATAAGTTGAATTAAGTATCAAATATGTACAATACGCGAATGGTAACTACAACCAACACTAAATTTGCGTCACTCCACCTTTCGACAATTAAAATTGCCGAAACAGAAATATATTTAAAAAGTAATATATCCTATGTTTCTCGAAAGAATTTATATAATAAAATGTAATTTATGACAAATTTGTCAACATAGCTAATATTTATGTACAATCTATAATTTTAGATTTACGATGAAATTACGTATAAAATACTATCTTTAAACTTGAAAAAATAGTCTGAGGAAAGCAAAATTATATATTATATATTATATATCTGCTATAGGTGCGGGAAGTTTTAACACATATATATATTTAACTGACCGATATTTCGTAGTATCATTCTTTTCTATGCAGTCGTACGACAGATAAAAACAAGAAACGTAACATACAAGTGCATACTTCTAAACAAATTTCGGCGCTACTCGTGAATTTTGTGCTCATTAAACTATCAAGTTGCCCAAAAGTTACAGGGCAGTAAAAAACATGTGTACAGATTTATTTTGTGAATAATCACAATAAATCATAGACGTTTCGTTTACGCAAAAATAATGTGATTCTATTTTCCTAAAGGTGTTGCACATTCTAATTTTACAAAAACGTAAACCACTCGTCCTGCTGTAAGCATGAACGTTGACTAGATTGGATTGCATTATTTGATGTGATCGCATGTAAGCTGGTTGTTTAACAATGTCAGTAAGACTGTTTATTTCGAAAATAATTTATGTTGTCAAGATGTTTTATGAAACAGCCAATAAATCGGAAACATGTCGATAATTTAATGACTAATTTGGGGGAGCTGTCAAACGAGATACTACACGTATTGCTGGTTTTCAAGCGATTACGATAAACATGGTCAGTGAATAAAAGCCGAGATCACGGAGACCCAAATTAGTCACCACATCACACAAAATAAATAAATTGTACAAGGAACCTTCGCCAACCGACGCGCCAAGGTAGACTGGGAATATCAAGAACGTCGATTCAGAGAATGCTCACATAATTGAAAATGAAACCTTACCATGCTCACCTCGTACACGCAATGGCTGAAGATGATCCTGATCGATGAGTGGAATTCCGCGTAAAGTTTATTAAAATGTGTGATGCTGATGACACTTTCCATGCCAAGGTATTTTAAACAGATGAAGCATGCTTCAAATTGAATGGCCATGTAAACAGGCACAACGCAATTTAAAAATATTTATCTATTTTTATTTCACGCCGTGGCGTAATTTTTTATTACGCTACTCTTTTTAAATATGAATTTAATTATTATACCACTCAAAATAAGTCACTAAATTCCATAACGTAAAGGAGTAACAGATTTGTATATTCGAAACATTGCAGTGGAAAACAATGAGAGAAAATGCAATTGATAACAAATGGTCATTTGTAACTGATAGTAACACTGCAGTTGTTAAATGTGCAGTTCACCAATCCACCGACTATACTTGATTTTCTTTAGTAATTCCATATTCACTGATCATTGTTGCTACTGATCTGCAAAAACAAAGCCCACTTAAATTCCCCTCCAACTCCAAATAAAAATTGCTATTGTTTTAGAATACTTCGATATTCTTTTGATTCAGATTACCTGATTTGTTGTTTTTTCCTTATTTTTCGAAATAGACGGTTGGATTTTCGTGAAACAAATCAAGGTATCATGAAATTAATGCGCATAGGAAAATATCGGCTCTTGTTGATGGATATATGTAAAACTCATGACCTTTACCTGCCTGAACAGTCTTAGACTGGCGGGTGAAAACCGCATAATTAGCACCGTCTTTACGATTATCTGCGAAGTTCAAATATGTAATTTCAGAGCGCCCCATATACTGTATGCCCATAATCATGCTACTTTGAACGGTAAATTTTCGTTTGATTTTCTGATTCAGCCAAATATTTATTGACGTCTTGCATATGCAGTGTAGCAGACTTCACTGGACATTGCATTGCGAAAAAATCAAGGCGTTAAATTAGATGCAACAAAGCACTGAATATACATACTGCAAAATAAAGAATATTTTAGTGCAATTGAACAATGAGAGAATTTGGTTGAATATTAAAAGTATTGAAAGTTTTCATAATTGTTAAAATATAAGGCAAATTTGTTCGCATATATTGTGTAAAAAGCCACAGATAACTTTTTTGAAATTCTTTTTTCCCCACTGCATTTTAACGTATTTTATTATGCATATTTTATTAAAGGTGGTGTAGTACCTAAAGGTAAGTACATTAGGTATGGTTTTAAATAGAAACATGTTCAATTGTTTTTAGAATGAATGACAAGTTATGCGCATATGATCACTAAAAATACTTAAATAAGATGAGTAAATGCTTAAAAGTACAAATTATATAGTGACGCATATGATGCATACCTGAAAAATAAGAATAATTTGAAATTACGAAAATGGATAGGAAAACATACAATGTCTACCGGTGAGGAACATTCTATCATTGTTAAATGCCTATATATAATCTTAGGTTTAGGAACAGTGGTCTGTATAATATTCATATTGAAAATTGAACGTCTTCGTATCAAAATATTAATTTGATTATTATTATCATAATAATAGCTCGCTCCAGTAGACTTCGGAGTTTAGGAAATACAGTTAAAAATTTGATTTTATTGTATACCAAACGGCCTAAAATATGTTTAAAAGATTTTAAACAAACAAATAAAATCGAATTAACAAAACAAACAATAAATACTTTAGATAAATGTTACAAATTCAGATAATATTTTGTGCTTTAATTAGCAATGTACAAGTTTGTGTGTTTCTGGGACATGCTACTTACAGAACAAATTATTAAAAAATAAATGAAAGTTAGTGCTATTCATTATATTTATACAACCACAGGTCCTGACATGGCAAGATGTGAAGATGAGAGTTTCTGCACTGAACAGTACCGATCCTATTGCGGTAAAGATCCAGACATAACTCAACGATGCAAAAGACTTTGTGGACTATGTGGAGGAGGAGGAGGTAACGCAGCGCTGTTATCGCGATCAATATAAGTAGTTTAGTGCGTTTTGTGACTGAGATTCCAGCAACGAATATTTTAAAGGCCATAATAAATCGATTATTTTGGAACGACTATTGCGTTGTATTTATCTGCACCGCGTTCACCTATCAGCGAGGCTACCTTACCTAAACCATTCATGTTTACTTTTTGTATATCACATTGAATTTGTTTACTGCCCGTCAAAAGTTCACGCACCACTAATATCAGTCAATGCTGTAATCGCTTTTGCTCAGGCAGTAAAATTATGTTGATCGTTACTAAAAGTACTCTTAATTCCCATAATTTGAAAGTAAATAAGCTTAAAACTTTCTGTGTTATACCGCTGTGCTTTTGCGAACAGCGATTACTTTAGCATATAGTGGCAAAACAACGGCCTAGTCCTCAACCCAATTGTACATCTGTGAAATGAGCTGGGACGGGCATGCGATCGGACGACGTGGGATCCTACGTGTGACTGACCTGACGCCATCTTGAATGGAAGTAAGGGCTGCAATCCAACAATCACGCGTGTGGAGAGTCATGCATTCGCTCTTGTGAGTAAGTGAATGCAGCAGGTTGAGGAGCTACCACTTTCTGTTGTTCGGCAAATAAAGACATTTTGTTCAAGTTCACTTCTTGTCTGCAGTGTTTCCAACATTTTGATTACAAATTGTCGGTATAACACAGAAACATCTGACCTAAATAGGTATCAAAATATTGGTAATTAAATACACTTTTATTAATAACACTCAACGAATTATTTATGTCTATCCAAAACACGATTACAAGGTTGAATGATATCAGAGGTGCGCGAACCTTTGACAGTTAGTATAACTGCATTAGTCGTTTTTAGCTTTCTTGGTTATTCGTTTGTTTTTATTAAATATCATTTTACTAACTGGACTTTACTAAACATCTCTCAGTATATCAAGTTTCGCTCAAAAGCATCCGTGCACTTTTTTTTTGTTAGACTGTCAGGCGATATTTTATTGCATTAAATCAGTAAAACAAATACATATGTTGTGTAATAATATTCCATTACTACGCCTGATGTATATTTTGTTTATCCAACAACACTCGTATGATCTTTGTTGGCAGGTTTTATCAATAATTGTGTTTACCCCCGTATTTTAGAATTTTACTCTTTGATTTCTGATTACTAGTTTTAATATTTATATATTTTTGTATCTCTCCACTGTAACTTTTTATCTCTCATGATTTTGAGCGCAACCGTCGCTCGAAAGCTCCAAGTTTAATTTTAAATTTTTAATTATTTTTTTACACTGTAGTTTTACTTTATTTGAACAACAAAAGTGCACATTATTTCAATTTGAAACATGCGTTTTCATGTTTCGAACATCATTCTTGCTCGACAAGTTTAGTAAATCACTTCACAAAAACCGTTCATAGTAAGTCCTTTGTTCGCATTGAATAAAAGTTATTAAATCGGATGGCTACCACGTTACATGTAGAAATACATGTAAACACTTTGATAATTTAATGATAGCAGATAAAACTTTGAGACAATGTTGTTTTACGCAGAGCTGTCTTAATATTGTAAATGTACTTTTTGGATGTAATGCTTTCATTCTACTAATTTAACTCATCGAAATTGTTTAGTTAGATATTTGAAAATATTATTATACAATATAGACGTTCTTTTATTTAAAATGGTTCGTGGTTTTTTGGGTGAAAATGCGTTATTAAACGAAAAAACACATACAAATAGGCCGCCAAACCTAACACTTAAAATAATTGAATTGTGTACTTCTGTTGTATTCGTTTTAAAATCTGTTGTCTGGTCCACAAGTGTGTTCACGGTGAGGCTCCGGACTATTTAAAAGATCTTCTTGTGCCAGCTGCGTCTACCACCGTGAAAACGTATCTCCCAATCCGCGGTTCGTCTGAATCAGTCGATTGTTCGTGTAGTGGCAGCTAGGGGTGCGTTCTCCCTCGCAGCCTCGACCATTTGGAACGCCCTGCCTGGTGATGTTAGACGAATGGATGACTTTGCAGTGCATTTAAGCGTGACTTATAAATCTACCTATTTCCCAGCTTGTAATTTAATTTTAAACACTTTTTCTAAATTTGTACCCACTCCGAATGCATTTATGCGGATGACTGTGCATAAAAATATGTATTATTTATTTATTTGTTTGAAGTGTTAATAGCAATCGAAATTAATAAAACATCTAGTATTTTTCGTTTTTATACATGATATCATACAAATTCTTACTTTTTATTTTGTTGTAGGTGAAGTTGTCCCACCAACAAATGGTAAGATATAGAGTTTCTATAATTTAATTTAAACTTAAAAAACTATGTAAATCTAGAATACTGATAAATGGTAAGTTTCATTTACTCCAATATAGACGTCTATCATCTTTTTATCTGTTAACCAAAGCTTAATAAAGACAGGAATGCAACACAATGATAAAATTAATTTTAAAAAAATAGCATACTTGTTTAGACATGGTATTACATCATTATATGTTTTAATGCTTCCAACATCCACTCATATACTCGTATGATACCAATATATGTAGAATTTATATAATCAAAGTAAAAGGGAAATTCCAATTCTATTAATACACTATAGTAAATATACTGTAATCAAGGTAAAAAGTAACAGCTTACAGTATATTATAGTATATTGACTATTGTGGGCTGTTCATGCGCACGTTTGTGTGTCTTTTTGTATTTCGGTTTGTCATGTATATATTTCGACAAAATATCACATTTTCGAAAAAACCTAATCAGCATTCTTCTTACTCTTGATCGTATTTAATAGGTAAAATATCTATTTCAGCTCCCGTTGGTAATGCACAGTGTACTGATGCTTCATGGTGTTCCGAAGCCAACCGGCCACACTGCAATGTTGTACCTGATGTGACCCAAAACTGCCGAAAATTATGCGGATTATGTACTGGTAATGAAAGCAGATTTTCTATCTATTTCTAAAAAGTGAAATTATCAACCTGAATGAAACAAGGCGGCACTAAAAATAGCCAAGAAAAAAAAGATGAAGCATGCTAGTAGTATAAGACACATACGATCTACCGCACCAGTCATGCGTGACGGATGAGTCACCAACCCCCCCCCCCCGTCGCGCCCGAACACGTTTCCGACCGACGAGTCACCTGACGTCACTGACCTCACTGACGGAAAATCTTTCCTCGCTATAGGGTCTGTTAACAAACGCAATGAAGCCTGACGGGTGAGCGCAGACACAATAGACCATTGTCTGTCTCACCGAATGCACTCTTAGACAATGATCTATTGTCTGTCTCACCACAGTACATGTGTTCGAGTATGTTCCGAGTGTAGCACATGTGTTCGTGGTTCGAATAGTAGTAAGAGATATGTAGGCTCTAGCACACCTCCTTTTTTATTCAATTTTAACAAAAAAAGAGTGCATTTATAGGTTATCGAGCATGGATAATCGAAAGGCGCTATTTATTTTTCAATCAGACGACTTATAAGAACACCTTTAATCTACTAACTTTTCGAACTTATATAAATAAGCCGCATGACCCGCTTGCCCCACTCTCTCTCTACTGAGCACGCTCACGACAATTCTCTCAAGTTTCATAAATTTGCTCTAGTGTCCGATACACTCCCTGCAAAACTCACACAAGTTTTGTCGTTCTGGCAACTGCCCAAGTAGGGTTTGTGCGCGGCCCTCCCCGATACACTCGAGTGTATCGGACCACAGCTCGTGCCATTTTCTCTACTGGGGCAGTTGTCGCCGTCGGTCGGTCAACTGTTATACGACTATTATATTACAAACCATGGAAATTATCGAAGCAACTTCCAAATTGGTTAA
>JAUYWV010174032.1:0-17801 GCA_032274565.1 Nematoplana nigrocapitula
CCTCCCCCCTCTCCCGCCCTCTCGCACCCCCATCCCTCTGCTGTTTGTGGTTGTCGATGAAATTGGAGTTTAGTGCTGTGATTAGCTTAGGGGTGCTCGAACAAGAGACAGCAGCGGGAACCGGCCGAGTCTTCCTGCGTGCTCTGGCTGCCGCCGGACAAATTGAATCTGAAGTCGGATTTATTTCATTAGACGTATTTCGAGGGATCGTCTTGTAGTGGTGCAAGATGAAATTGAGAAAAAAATAGGACACTGGATGGAGCTGGCGCGTCATATCCCCCTCCCTCCCACCTTCAGTCAGGTTTTGTTATTCTTGTTTTGACAAATATCATGCAAACCCAGAAATAAAACGCGTCCGCTACGACCAAAGAAATAAAACTTGCAATAAATGTTCAAATCGAATGCTGTCACTTCTTCCATGAAGGTAACTGACATAAAGATTTGGCAGTACTCAAAGTGTCTGAAAAGCCCATAAAACGGAACCTGTGGTTCCTATAGCGTTTGTTTGATGACAGGCAGAGCGCTGCGCCGAGGTATCGCAGTCGCGTTTACGGGATGTTGACGCGCAATTGTTTCTTCGTTTTGAAGCACTCTCATTCTCCGTTTTGAAGCACTCTCATTCTCTTGAAAGCCCCGGTAATTGGGAGTCTTTAGTTGATTTTCTTTTCTTTGGCATTTTGTCGCAAATTACAATCACCATGGCAACTTTATAATTTCCAAGTCTGCTTGTACGCATTCCTCAGATAACCAATTGCGCAACAGTTTTTAAACAATAATTTGAAAATAACTGATTCTTTGTCTTTATTAGTGATCAATTGTTCTAGAATTTGGCAGTCTGTTTTATGATTAAGTTATGTACACATGTGACAAATCTTTTTCGAATCAGTAATCTGTAAATTTCGAGATTTTGTTTATAATGTGTCACGACAAAAATAAATCAATAATGGGAAATGCAATATAACTGTGGTCAGTGGTGATTTCACTGCGTCTTATCTCCCGCAAAATTTCATTAAGATGGCATATCAAGAAAAGGTATAAAAGTGACGTGTAGTTTTGGTAGTCTCAAAAAGGCCTACAGAACGGAACCATTCGGTTTTGGAGGAGATAGCTAATACAGATCCAGACAGACACGCAGGCGATTAATTTTGGGAACTCTCCATGTCATCACATCCCGGGATATTTTCCTCTGTTTGAAACAAGCCATAGTCAAATGTAGGAAAAATTGCTCTCATATAGCTCCATAAAACCCATATATCCCTACGGTTCGTTTGAACGAACATACTAACAAACGTGTATATGATTCACTGCTATAAATAGAATATTATGTGTAAGACACATGCTAACCTATTGATTGGATACTAAATTTCAATGATTTGGACGTTTGTGTGGCAGTTTAGTTGTGTTTGTGTTTGCGCGCCAAAAATAACCTTCGGCATGTATTGGGCTAATCTGCCTTCTCTTCACCATTTCCAACCAGCTCTGTTTTAACTCCTTATAGTTTTCCTGATCCAATTAATTGTCGTCCGCCCCTTGCCAGTCACTCAGAACACTCTTTTCTACAGCCAGGCCTCATATACTGTACTGTAAGTCGACCGCATTTTTTCATCTTGCTTCCCTATAATGACCAACTTTCACATCCATACAAACCAATGCCCATAGCAGAGCCTTTGCAAACGTTTTACTTTCAAACTCAAACTGAGGTCTTTTGATTTCCACATTTCCGCCAGGTTACTTGTGGCATTCCTTGCAAAGTTGGACAAAACACAAATAAGCATATTCCACTGCCTAAAAAGAAAACAGCATTGGCCTTCCTGCATGTTCCTATATTCTTTAGATTAGGCATACACGTATTATTTTGATATTCAGTCTTTTGTGAATAACATGAACTCTGGCATATATTCTAGTCTCTCATTTCCTCTGCTGTTTACTCATTCTGATCAGGCCCTCAATTTTCTATCCAACGCTTTTGTTTCTTGGAAATTTTGACTTTATTCGGTATTTTTAATGCCAGTCTTTAGGATTTCTTCTTATTGGTTGCTTTAAACTAAAGAGGTCAATACATTGACAAAATTATTTGTAATAATGAGTATTCCAAACATTAATTCTCTCTATTATTTACAGATTTCTCTCTAATAATAAGTGGTTGAAACGATTGCCTGGACGGCAGTCTCTCAGAGTAGCATTTACAACAACCAAAGATGGTTCGAACTTTCCCATCAAGGACCACCGGACTCCTAAGTCTTTTCTAATCTTTTACGTGTGAGGTGGATCCTCCAGTGTCCCATATTGGACAAACTAAACGACATTTGGCTCTACGCTGGAAAGAGCACGAAAGAGGTTCGGGTGCAGTCTACACGCATCTCCTGGACTGTACGGCACACTCACGGAACGGACACTAGTTCTGGGTTTTCCACTGGGCACAGGATGGGTCTCTCAATGCACCTCAAACCAAGAACAGTGCTTCCTTTTTCTAAAACATGTGTTTTCCTTATAGTTTACAAATTTTCATTTTTGTTATTGCTTTGCTGTCTGTTGAACAGACTTGTGCCCGCAATATTTTAAAAATAAATGGCTTGATAAGTTTGGTTCTCCCTTTTTACCTGTAGGCCTACTTATTATTCGTTACAGGGTGTATGCAAAGTGTTTTGTTGAAATCGTGTCTCTCTGGATGGTATCTGAAATGTTTGTGTGAACTGTCTGACCTGAAATGACAATTAACACAGTTGTCTTAGTACATAGATCAGATGGTAACACAGCAAGGAAATAGTTGAAAGAGTGAAGTCTAATTGATATACAATAGTATTGCGATCCTGATGCGAATTCACCACGACGGGTGGATTTCCTGATCGATACTGACTGAACAAACTGGTTACGTGACACAATTGTGTTCTAGTGAATAGAAAAGATTTCCTGTCGCCATCCTACACACCCTCTTCGGAATACGCCTTGGAACTAGCAGCACAAGGCATTGCAGACCTTGAAAGTGAAAGTACGTAGTCAGCTTCTTTCAAAGGTCATTCGGTTCAGCAAAACAGGCAGTATAACTAATATTTTATGTCAGCAATTGTTGCATTACTTTTTTACATACAGTACATTTATTTGTGAATTGAAACATCATACCCTATAAGCGCGTGTAACTTCTGAAAAATGAAAAAGAAGTACCAACCTCCGATAAACACCTTTTGAGGAGTACATTTTATGTTATTAATTCAGTTAAAAATAATTGAAATTAAACTTTCTAAACGTTATAAAAATGATAAATTCCGTGCCTATTTTGATCACTGTTTAAATTTTCATTGAATCTTTATAGGATCAATTTTAAAATGAAAACATATTTGAAACTGAAAAGTCCCTATCTATCATTCTTCTTCTTATTTTTTTAATTTCTAATTGAATCGCAATAGTACGACTTTTATTTCAAATGGGCACATCGCAAAAAAAATAGTTTAAAATCACGATTTGCAAATTAGACCATATAGATGATGTATCGTCTACCAGCATAAAGTCTGTTATTAATGTGAATAAATAATTCGCCTGACCATCGATTTTTAGGCACAATTTGTAGAACTCCACATTTGTTCAAATTTATTTATCGCGTTGGTGAGGTTTTCCTTCAAAATATGAAATTTAATTTGGTATTCGACATTAATTAAGTATAACTAGGATACTGTATTTAACATCACTCGATTCTATAACATAATGTTTCATCATTATTACAAGATTTTTTCCCGTCGTTTCAAAATTGAAAGGACAGTTTCTTTAAAAAGCGCATTGTGAGAAGATTAATTCTGTTTGCAAGCAGCAATAGTACAAGAAGATGACTGAACAGTAAAAAGCAATCGAATGCCGCTAATAAAGCATCGTATTATTATTCTTTGAGTGTCATCTTCAGTGTAGAAGCTCGGCGGCCGATGCTGAAAGCTTCCACGACAGCCTTCTCCAATTCTTCCGGTCTTGTGCCAACGTTTTCATCTCACTGTAGGTCTTGCCACTCCACTCTGTCAAGTCATCTATCCAGCATCGTCGGGGGGCTCCTCGATATCTCGTGCCGTCCATCGATCCCTCCAGTATGGTGAGCGTTAGTTCGCCCGCGCTTCCCCTCACCATGTGTCCAAAGTACTGGAGCTTTCCGGCTACGTTTCGCATCTACTGCATTTCAGTTCCCACATCTTCGAGAACTGACCGTTGGTTCTATGTTCCCTCCAACTAACTCAAAGCATTCGGCGCCAGCACCACATTTCTAGGCTGTGAATTCTATTTCTGTCGCTTTTTATCGTCCAACCCCGTAGAGGAAGATTGATAAGACTAGTGCCTTCATCGGTCGTATTTCTAAAGCTTTATTTATTTGTCGTGACCTCCAAATAACATCCAACTTTACTGCTTTTTCTCTCGCTAGAGCGATGCGTCTCTTGATCTCAGTAGTACTTGCACATTTTATTTTCCTCCAAATCAAGCAGATTTTAGCTGAAACTTAATTAAATTTAAGTAAAATGCTTGAGAATTTATTTCACATATTAAGCAATAATTATTTTCACAAGAAGGCTGTATTTTCAAGTCAATTTATTCAGTTTAAGGAAATCAAAACTGGGCATAGATACGAGTTTCATCTCCAATTTCTGCGAACGTTTACAAATTTTCACCTTGAGATCATCGATGTTTTGAGGCATCTGCCGCTGCTACACCAGCTGTTTTACATGACACACCGGAAGGTCTGGCGTGTGTGGTCAAGAAATCGGGCCGTTTCGGCCCAGTCAATAGTGATCGATACCATCTTGTTGTCAAAATAAAGATTTTTTAGGAACGCTTATACATTTCTTGCATCACCGGTAATACATCGTTCAGCCCCATGTTGAGATAGCGTAGGTCCTATGAAACCGTCTGCCGAAACGGTGACTGGAGCCGATATGTCAATACCAAGTGGGGATTTTGCACGGACCAGAATCGGCAGTTGAGATGATTGAGTTGAAGGAAAATAAAATGTGTTAGTTATTTTTGGGGGGACACTCAGTACACGGAATTTTTCTATTTTGACTTTTATCGTTTGTTTGTCAAAAATGGTTTCAATATTATCTTTTTGAAAAGTTGTTATTTGGTGTTGAGTAATATTTTTTATTCGAAGCGTTTCTTAGTTCATACTATTTGTAAAACCATAATGGAGAATCACAGGATAGTTTATCGTATGTATTTATTTTTCGCAAAACTCAAAATTTCATTCTTTTAGAATAAATGACTGTCCAGTCCTTCATATATTAAATTGTGTATTTCAGGTTTAAAATGATGACGAATTCCTGTTATTTTTATATATGTACTGCAGAGTACAGAATAATTGATGGACCAAATGATTAAGTCGAATATTTCAAATATCTGCGCCTGTTTTATTACATACGTGCATAAGTCTCACACTAGAATATTTATTATTGATCATAACCTGATGCCAGCTGGACTATTTTTTAGTCTTAATATGTTTCAAATGTATTCAATAAATAATTTGTTACCATCTCTTTTGTGCCTTGCAATTTGCGAGCCACTGTTGGCAGCAAAACCCACTTAAGCGAGCATTGTTGATGACTTAAAAAACTCTTTTTTCTTGGGATAGAAAGACATGTTAAGTGTTGCGGAAGTGTGGGAGAAAAGGGCGGATAGTGATGCTCGAGAAGAATGCGTATAGGAAAGTAGTTGGCAAAGCTGCGGCGTATGCGGTAGAGTGTCCGGAAGCGGGCGAAGGACGAAGGCGTATATCTCTGCAAACCTGACACGAGGTGTTTTGATCTTGATAAAATACACACGGGATGTTGTTGTTTTTCCCTAATTTTGTCGCTTTTTGCCAAAGTAAGACGCCATTTTGTTTTCCGTTGAGTTTTTTGTAAAAGATGGCACCAGAAATATGACAATATGATATTGTGTGATTATATAACAATATATATACTGCTTATACTCTGAAAGGTGGAGTTTGAAGTTAACAGACTTTTTGACAAAAAGCCTTTTCATTTTTATATGCGTCCTCTCATCTCTATAAAAGAGTCTTTCTGTATGCATGTAGGCATGTCCGTCATACGTATGCTCAAAGTAAATTTTCTCAGTAATTAAGATTGATTTTAGTTGTTTGATAATGATATGGCCTAATGAATAAGTCGTCTGCCTCGTAGGTCAAAGATTGGTGGGTCGAGACCCGCCGTGAATTAATTATCTATTTGACAGCAATTTTTCTGTCTAGTTTCTTTCAAAGGATAATGTAAATCTTTAAAATTGATGCGAATAAACTTGTACTGTATTTGTAATTCGGAAATTACGTTTTCAAGTCATATCTAATAAATTTCCATTTTTCTACTTAGTATTACACTACTTTTAGTATAGCACGGAGCAATACTGAAAAAATAAAATATGGCCGCATTCGGGAATTTTAGATTGCTTTTAGTTGAGACTTGGTATGAGAAAGGATGAGACGACTGCGTATCATTGGACGTACTTGTCCTTGCTCTACCAACCATTACATGCTTTTCATGCTACTTGACGCATTTCAGGGCGCATTTAAAATATAGTCATAAACTGTTCTTCTTCAGGTATTCATCAAGGTAGATGACGTCAACGACTCTCCGCCAGTGTTTCTCTCCCCCTCCGTGGCCCATCTTACCGAGAATCAGGTGTCCGCATTCCATATCCTCCTCTGTCACGATCCGGACACGAATCCACCGCCGGTCCTTCGCTACGCCGTCTCCAGTCAAACGGCCGGCAGCATAACCGCCGATCCGGTGACCGGAGAACTGCATAACTCCAGCCCCCTCGACCGAGAATCTGTGTCCTCCCTCGCCCTGGTTGTTTCCTGCACCGACGGGCTACACACAACCAGACAGAATCTGAGTCTCTTGGTCGATGATGAGAACGACCATGCGCCTACATTCGACCAGCAAGTGTGGCGTGTCGCGGTGGAGCGGCCGGAACCAACTTCTGATCGATCTCTGATCCAGTTGACTGGCAGAGATGCAGACAGTGGACCGAATGCGGTACTGCGATTCTTCTTTGTTCCTCGAATGGACGATGGCTCTGAAGACTTCCATCTCGACTCCGCCACCGGGCAACTCTTTCTACGCAACTTCCCGCATCGAAACAGCTACAATCTGACTCTGCAGATCTCCGACTGCGGATCTCCCAGACACACCGGCCAGGCCACAGTTGTGCTCCGCGTGGCCGATGGTGTCAATCTGTGCAGACCCCAATTTGTGGACACCCCGTTTGTATTCTGGTTGGCCGAGCGCCGCTCCCGCGATGCCACGCCTCTGGGCCACATTCGGGCTCGGGATTGTGACAGCGGAGCGGCAGGTCAGTTGAGCTACTACCTGAAGACTGGGCAGAGTATCTTCCAATTGGACATCTACACCGGCCTGCTCTCAGTCAACAGGGCGCCGATTGGCAGAGAGGAAACCCGGTTCAAGGTCAAGGCTCTGGACAACGCCGCTGGTGCGTCCTTCCTCTGGACGGAGACCGAATTTTCCATCCGGGTTGCCCGGGAGAGCAGTCGAGCACCGGTGTGCCGCCACGGAGTCACCGTGCTTACTAGCGTGGAGTCGGCAGCGATGGGAACTCGCCTGGGACGTGTGGAGGCGTTCGACTCGGATACAGAGGCGGCTGGGAATTTCACATTCGCTCTCTTCACCGATCCTCTCAGTAGGAGAGATATTCCGGTGACTGTGAATAGGACAACCGGTTCCCTGTTTGTTAGCGGACCCCTGAACCGAGAAACGCAGGAGCGCTACACCTTTGCGGTCGATGTTCAAGATGGCGGGGTGATTCCGAGGTCTACAAGGTGCGCCGTTGAATTGTTCCTACTGGATGTGAATGATAACGCGCCTCAATTGCCTTTTGGTACCAAGATATTTGAAGTGGAATTGCCCAAGGGGATTGGGAACGGTAAGTAAATTCTATTTCTTACTCCGCTGAGAGAATCATATAGGCAAATGTCATTTGCGCCAATAAATTTAGGTTTGATAGCGGATTACATTTTGTTGACTACATTGGCTAAAATGTAAGTTACTTCAGATCTGACCCATTTACGAACTGCAGAGCCATAATTCTCACAGGTGATTATTTCATTCATTGGAATGGTACATCCGCTGTATGCTTTTCTTACTACATTGCGTTTGTTCATTTACTGTCAGCAATGCAAATGATATCTGTATTCGCCGAAACTGATTAGCTAACAGTGTATAATTTGCATTAGATGTTGTCGTGTAAAATCCGCGTCATCAGGCAATCGATAAACGACACATTTCAGAATTCGAAAACATCTCTATATAAACAGTATAGTTTATATAATCCTGGTCTCATTTAAAACAAATAACAACGAATATACTGTACATCAAGTTTGAACTCACTGTGAAGGAAGCTTTTCGCGTAAAAGAGCCCGCATAAGAGCTCTTTTGCGAACATCTGGCGAACATTTGGTATTTGCTTATTTTTTGTTTTAAACAGCTATTTTCTGTGTTTTATGTTAACTTGTTTCATAACTGTAGATTGTTGTTGAATTTTGAAATATGTATTGTTTATTGTTTGCCGGTTGACATTGGCTGTCTAGCGGCAGGTAGCGAGATAATAAGGATACATCGTTATCATCCACATCTGTGCAAGATGGGAGTAAAGTGTCTATGGATAGAAAGCAGCAGACAGAGTTGTTGGTGGATCAAGCCTTTTGTAGATATTGGCCTCAGACTCTTGAGATGTTGCGGTTTCTCTGAACTCCGATCTCTCGGTTTGACAAGTTGTTTACAATCCAATTATTTACCTCCCCGCAATGAACGAGTAATCACAAATATTTTTAATTCGGTTTTCCCAATTAATGCATTATGATATTAATGCAAGAGAGTCGAATGTTTGAGTTTTACGAAAATATTATTCGGTAAATATACTCATATGTATATCTTGTATTTTAAAATCAGACTTCGTTTCGACTATATTTGTATGAAAAATTAGTTAATGAATATTTTAGCAGACCAGTTTTTATGTCGGCAAGTTCGGTCCTCATCGCCTAATTGTTCTAGTTGAAGGAATTGTTACTTTGAAGAAGAACATCGCGGCGGCACCATTACTGGTGTGGTTCTGCGTTGGAAGATATGCTGCCCCGAATGAATTATTCATGTCTACATCAGACTGAAGTCCAGTTTGTTACTCTATGTTCAGCGTGACTATACTCGTCTATTTCTAAGCGCTTTACCTCTTTGTTTCCGTCAATATTCCTAGAACATGCGCTAACTGTCAACTTTATTATCCTGCCTGCTATAAACTGTCTCTATCAAAAAGCCGCGTCTAGCTCATATTGAGTAGTAAAAATGTCGTCTTTTTAAAAAAACAATAAGTTGCACATAGGGTTACCGAAAAAGTAAAAAATACAATGCTGCCTTGTGTTTGAGATATGCCGGAAACAAAAAAATTGCTTATTAGGGCATCCGTGATTGTTTATTTGTAACCTTTTGTGAATGGTTTGGAGGAAACATATGGATGTATGGACAAAGTTTAATTTTCAATTTTCACGATTAAATATAAATTCTAACAACGCGGAAAATCTTGCTCCAAACATATAGCAGTTAAGTGCCAAGTAAAGGCCACAATAATATTTAAAAACGTTTTTTTAAAATTAAAAAAATTAGAAAATATATTTACAAACTGTGTTATGTTAATTAATGAATCTCTATTCATATCACATATCACTGATCAATATTAATCCCTCTGGAACAGATTGCATGGTTCAACTATCTTGGAGCAGTCATCACTGCAATGCAAAATCAGAGACAGCAGATGTGAGGACCAAATCTGTACGGCAACCAGTGCTATGTCTAAACTCGAAACTCTGCGGAGAAAATCACGATGATGAATTAGATGAGGATCGTGAGAGCCGTGGCCTTAGCCACATTATTGTACAATTGCGAGAGTTGGACTGTCATCGGGGTATTGTAAACAGAATTAAAGCTTTTGAAATTAAATGTTACATCAGACTGCTCAACATGCCAAGGAAATATGTTATAGATTTTTTGGATATTGTAAAAACGAAAAAGAAATCAGTTTTTGGCCATCTTATATATGAAGAGGAAAGTACCAAAAGAGAATCTTTGAAGGGAAAAGAGTGAGAGGGAGACCGAGAAGAGCCTGGGTGGATGGCTTAGAGTGGAGAAGACATAAGGAAATTATTGAAAGGATGTAAAGACAGAGCCGGCTTGAAGACGGACATATTCTTAAGGGCGGCCACTCAGGCTAAGGAACCAATCAATGTTGGTATTGATGATAGTGAAAAAGATTTTATGATTTTTATGTCCAAAAAGTGATCGTAACTCTCAAATCTGCATACGATTTCCATACCATTAATTATACATTCTTAATGATTTCTTGCCGTAATTCAAGGCAAATCAAATTGCATCCTTTTATAAGTTTGTCGCTGTCATAATTGCGTGCTTGTCTGATTACAGATGATTCAATTTGTCTGTATGGCCTATATGACTTTTTCTGTGAGTGTGTGCGAGGTATGAGGACGAAACTGAACAGCGGAGTCTGCATTCGCAAAGCTATTAGCTTTCCTCTAAATGATGTGAATGTATGGATTTGTTCGCAGCACCTTTGTTTGTATCTTTTGCTGGTTTATCACGCACGAATCTGTGATACAGCCTCAGCATATCTGAAAACAAGCATTTTCCACCAACCTACAATATATGAATCATTATGCGAGCAACATGTCTTTGTCAGTTTCACTTTTCATTATACCTGATGTTTTTATATTTAATAATTAAATTTTAGTCGATAGTTTTAGTCAACTTGTACCACGAATAGTTATCATCAGTGAGCTCTCCTGAGTTGTTAATTTATTATAATTATTATTATAGTATACTCTGATTTTATTGGTTTAAAATAAAATTGGACTAATTTGTATACATTTTTATGCATGCTATCATTTTAAATCAAATAGAAATTTCCTATTCTAATCTTTGTGGAAGCGAAAGAAATGATGTACATGCACACTTTTCAGTCTAACTTTAGCCTTTCTTTCATCCATCTTTTATATCATATACAGTTATTATTTTATTGTGTATATAAGGTTTAGCTCATTAGGACGTTCTCACTTCTGTTATATGAAAACGCGCTCACTCATATATTCCTCTTGTTATCGTGATGCGACGCGAGATAATTAGTTAGCATCGATTGGTTGTTATTCTAATTAATTATGGTTAGTATTTCTAGATAAAAAATGGATACGGGTATAGGTTTTCAAGCATGCCTATGATTATATATATATATATATAGTATATATAGTATATAATATATATATAGTATATATAGCTGTAAGAGAGTGAGATAGAGGTAGGATGTAGTGTATCTAAAAAAAATGTAAGCTATGTTGAATACAAAGTAACGCGGCGTTTTCCGTGTGAAAAGAAGTCAGTTTTGTTATAATTGACAAATATGTCAACTGCGTAAATAGAATTTCATTATTTATTTCGTCAGAATTTCTTTCAATATACAATACAACGCCACTGCTATAGTTCGGAAAAGACCTATTGAAATCTTTAAATGCAAATGTTAGGGACAGCTATGGATGACCCTAAACGGCCTGTATATACTTTCACAAAGTTGGTTACAATTTTTAAAATTTAAAATAGGCGCCATTATTCGGGAGAGAGAATCGGAAAAGAATGATAACAATATGTTTGTCTCAGGATTGACAGGAAATATACATGTCTTTCGAAATAACCATGTCACCCGATTGTCCTTACTAAAGTCTATAGACAGATGTCTTCCTCAAAATTATGATTTTGATGGCAACCAAGCATTAATTAACGCTGATATTTATTAAAAATGGAATATCCACGTAGCTGCCCGTTTACTTCTACTCTCCGATGAGATTTATTGTAATTATTGTTTATTTCATATTTGCAACCGCAATTTCGTATTTTATTTGTTGGTATATAGATTTTTTGAGAAAAAATACTCCTAGGAGAGTCCTGCTTGTTGAGAACTATATTGTATGATATGAACTCTGTTTTTTTATGCGCATGGAAAATTTCTCCATATATGTACATACAGTAGATGTAATAAAAATAGTTTTAGAAACGCTGTTTTATATGAAAAAGTCCATTATATGCATTATACAGTAGTTATCGATTAAACTCTGAGCATATTTCCCTTTACATAAAACGTAGCACTTTTCATACCTGCCATAACACCATAGGATAATTGGACCAACTAATTAGTATAATGCTATTTTTTTACAAACCGGCTTCCTCTTGAGACATATTTGATAAATTAATCTATTACTATGGTATATTACCGAACAAATTGTGAGGTCTCCGTCATTTTTATGTGAGTGTACTCGGAACTTCTCTTAGAATACACGGTGACCGTAATAGAACGTTGCAGGGAGTGTATAGTTGGAACAAACGACTGAACCTTTCCCCTCGAAATTTGCTCTTTGGGTATTAGTGCACCAGATTTTGACACTTTTATTTGTTATCTCTTGCCTCCCACTGCTCCAAAGCAATGTTGTTTCTGACCATATGGTGTTTGTTGGCAGGAGAAGCTCTGTGTAAGTCCTGTGGCGTTTAATCACACAACACACCACACGTGCGCATTTTTTTCTCATAATCTTTGGAGGAGTTAGTTGATTGGTATTAGTATACGACTTCTTTTCAGCATGACTCAAAGTGATTACAGAGTTGTTACAAGTTAAATGGGATATGTGTCAACTGCGTTACAGTATTGAAAATGTTTGTTGTAATTCTGCTAAACGACGAATTTATCTAACAAATGACATTAAATACACTGGTGAAGTTTTGTTTAATATTGGAAAGACATTTCGCCTTCGCATTTCTTTCACACCACGACGTTTTCTGCATGCTACTCTCTTCTTTTTTAAGGTATCATAAGGTCGGGGGAATAAGGGAATAAAAAGAGCGAAGTTTTCGTCGGTGAAACATTTTCCTGTTTAAATGAAATGAATAAATACCAGAAAACTTTCTACATTGTGTAAAACAAGTCTTATCTGCCTACATGTGCAAGTATGTTAACCTATAAACACCAGAAACACGTAAGTCCCTCTCAGGTAAATCTGATTTCTTGAATAGAAAGAAAAGTTTGTAAACCATTTCTGGTTTGAAATGTTGCGCTGTTCCTCAAGTTATGTATCGTCCATTATTTATTTAACAGAATTCAGTTTGAGCTGGAGCCAAAAAAGTTCAATAGGGTTGAGTTGTGTGCAGGGATGACGCAGGCCACTTTCTTGTGTTCTATGCCGTTGTTCTCCAAAATGGTAGTTACCTCCTGTATAGCCGAGCTTTGTCTTCTATACACATTCAGGAATGGGCATCCATTGACCAGCGAAGAACTAAAAATATTATCCACAGCTTGCGCAGACCCTGTCAGCAAGTTATCAAGCAGCTTGGAGGTTAATCACTGTGCTTTGATGCTTGAAATATTGTGAAATAGAGTTTTCTTTTGTGACTTTTTAGAGGTTACAATTGGGCAGTAAGATGATGTTCCTGCACACTCATAATCAATAGGCTTGATTATTTTGACATTCCCAACGTTTATAGAGGCCCATGACATGTTAATTACAGTAAATTGGTTCAGAAAAGCTTTCCCTTGCATTTTGACAATTGGATATGCCAGAGGGTACTTACTTTTCGGAGGTGTTTGGTTATGTCATGCACACGTTAATACAATTAGGATCGACATGCAACCGGGGATGCTCATTGTCACTCTTCAAATTATTTGGTAGTTCTCCAAAAAGTTTCTGATTTCAACATACGTATGGAATTCTGCATTGTTGAAATCGCTCGTGATACAGTAAATCAACGTAAAAACAGCGATACATATCATTATTTAGAGTCACCTTTTTCAATATTCAAATGAATTTTTTTTAATGTTAATGACTACACATTCCATTGGTTGCAAATTACAATAGTGTAATAATGTGTCATATTTGATTAGATGTGTACTCCTATCTCTATAAAAGTGTCTGTCTGTAAGTATGTCGTCTCGTTTATGTTTAAAGTTGATTTTAATTTACCGTTTGAGATTGGTTTTAGTTGATATTAGATGGAGAAGGCGTCTACCTCCTCAGCTGAAGATTGAGTTATGTATCTATTTTGAGTTAGATTGCAAATTGTTTACCATTTTTCCTTTCGACCGATAATATTAATTTTGAAAATTTAATATATTTGTAATATTTGTAGTTTAGATAATTGCTAGATTTTGATGTTTATGTTTTAAGCTGTCATTTCAGCAAAGTTTCCTTTTTAATTTCCTCATATATTTTTTAATATATTACTTCTCGGTCCTTTTTCATGCGACGGTTATCGCAGTTTTAAATGTAAAATGAGGCGCGTGTGCAAGAATTTATGTTTGATTTCGGCTGCGAAAACAAAAAAAAATTTGTTGTTGGATTGGTAACAATTCTTCTGAACTGAATCACACAGTATATGGAACATCTGTTACTCGTTTAATTTCAATAAAAAACGTGTATAGTACGCGATAAATAATCAATACCTAGTATGTATCATTAATTGTGTTTTTTGTCTGTGCTAGCTTTAGCGAAATTTGTTGTTTTAGCTTCTATTTACCGGACTTTAGGCTCATTCGTGGCTGGGATATTCGCGTGGGATCCGGATAGCGGTACGAACGGAAGTGTCGCCTATCAGATTTCCTCGGGCTCCAACCCGAGCGAAACAGCAGCACTGTTCAATGTGGACAAGTCCACCGGTTTTGTCACTCTGGCAGTGGATCAACTATCCACTCGCATCACTGCTAATCCCGTCTCCCTCCTCATCGAGGCAACTGACGGCGGCGGTTTACGTACTGTTCTGCCGTTGAAGATCACCTTTGTCAGTGGATCATCGACCAGCCTGACCTTGGCAAGCGGCCCCGCCCTAGTCACTCTGCCGGGCAGGGCTCAGGTCGGGCAGACACTGGCCAACTATCGGGCCCAGTGGGCGGACGGACGTCAAGCAGAGGGAGTTCGCTACGATTTGGTGGCTTTGTCCGCCAGTAGTGCACGACCGGCTTTCTACAGGGGAGCTTTCTATCAGGTAACGCTAATCATTGGAATATAAATAGTCAGAATTTAGGCCAAAGTACAGTGTGTCCTAAAATATTGGCCCATTAAGGAAAAGTAAAGAATCTATGTACTGTATAATATGTATTTAATTAAATTCAAGTAGGGCTATATGATAATCAACGAGAATGACTTTTCAAACAATAAAGAGTTATTGTACGAAAAATGAATACAGCAACTCAGTCCTACGGCCATTTCTTTTCCACCTCTATAGCAGGCTTTCTCTCATCTTTGTGGGTCTCCACTGCTCGCTCACGTCTTACCGGCCACTCCCCGTACTTCGTATATGCGCGCTTTCGCAATGCTGGGAGTTATAGTAATTCCTTTGTGCCTGCTGCGATATTGGACTCCAGGTTCTTTGAAAATCCTTGTTCCAGTCGTGTGTGTAGGGTATCTCCATATACATGATCTTTCTCTTCCTCGAAATGGCACCTCGGGCGTTCCATCTTTGTCCATTTATACCCTCTCTTCGACTAATATCTCCTTGGCACACGGTCGGTCTTCAGTCTTCCTTCCAAATTCCACTTCTTAAATTCCCTTTCAATTGTCGTCTTCGCAGATCTCCATTCGATCATTCTTTGTTCTTGCTCCAATTTGTTTGCTTCGTTTGCTTCTGTGTCTGTCATCGTGTTTCCCAATGTCCCAAAATGTCCATGTATCCATTGCATATAGCCGTGATTTCTTTATCTGTGCGCATGTCCTGAGTTTTCTGTGAATCCATCTGTTTTTCCCGATTTCATAAGTGCTCTTAGCCGATTGTTGTATATGCAAGATTCGATCTGACCCCACCGAAAAATAGTCAAGCGGAGACAAATATGGTGACCTAGGGGGCCATTCAACAGTACCTCAGCGTCCTATCAAGGCATAATCCTGGTGAAACCACATTCGCATTCGTAAAGCAAGAGGGAGATCATCCAGAATCTGTGTGAGACAGTCCTGAAGCATTGCTAAGCAAGAGTAGAAAAGGGGCCAATCACATGATATTTACAAATAGTTACCCATGCATTATTCACGGGGTACTCGGGTCTTGATATTTGATATATCATGTTACTGTTACTGTCGGACTAATAGCTACAGTTGTGCCAGTTGACGTTTAAAATAAGATCAAACATATCTTCATCACTTCAGATTAATTATTGATTGCACAAAGTCAATAGGCTGCTGTAAGAACCACTCGCAAAATTCCAGTTCAAAATTATCTTATGGAGCTGTTAATTGGACTTTGAATGGATGAAATTTATGAGGGGCGGGCGGTTAATATTCGATGGATAGATGACCGACTTACACTACTAACATATTTTTCAGCACAACAAATACTGTATGTATATAGGAACTATTTGTAGATTTTTTTTCGAATTTCCGAATAATCTACAGTATGTATAATAATTGCTTATTGCAAAACTGGGCCTATATTTTGGAACACCATGTGTCATCTCGTTCAGACGGACATTGCTATCGATTCCTCCTCGGGTCGTCTCTATGTAAATCGATCGCCCAGTGGACGCCTGTTCACCAACGATTATCAGGTAGTGATTCGTGCCTCGACCACTACTGCCCAGCTGTCGACTGCCTTCGCCTATCTGACTGTCCGAGTCCAGTTAACCGATCCCATCTTTGCCCCGCAATGTCGCCTACCTGCCTATCATTTCTTCATTGCGGAAAATTCACCTCCCAATCGTCTTGTGGGGAAGGTAAGTTAACGCGTTTGTTCAGTTTAAAATTAAATTATCTTTTCAATGTGCCATTCATCATAAAAAGCATTTCGTGGCCCATTATATCCCTGTATCTTTAGATGCGTCCTCGCATCACTATAAAGGGTGTTTGTATGTCTGTCATGCTTATGTTCAAAGTCGATTTTCTCAGGAATTTCAGATAAGTCTTAGGTTTTTCAGAATGACATGGCCTGGCGTGAGTTAATCAGTTATCTATTTTTAGTTGAACAGCAATTTTTCATCTTTTTTCTTTCAACCGATTATATAAATCTGGAAAATTGCTGCGAAAATATTCTACTTGAGGTAATTGTCATATTTTTATTAGCTGATTATGTTCTTAAGCTGTCAGTTCTGATAAAGTTTCCTTTTTTGATTTTGACATACTATTACACTACTCATAGTAGTGCGCCATTGACTTTGCCGGTCCTTCTGGCTATGAAATTTCCCCGATATTGGTAGTTAACATTTCGTAAATGAGTTTAATTTTCAGTAATTAGGTTAGTGATATTTTCATCTACAGCAACACACAACATGCGGACATCACAATAAATTAGTACACACTAAACGTCAATTTGGACGCTGAGAAAGTATCGTAGACTATTTCGACTACATAGTGACTCGCTGTGACTGAGTGGACCGCGAAATTGTAGCTTTAATTGAGTATCGCGCGTCGCTCGTTATTTTCCTGGCCTAAAATTTTCCACACTCAAAAAGGTTTTGAAGAATTTGAAAAGAAAGGAAATCGTATATGGTCGCGTTCAATTCAGTATAACTGTGTAAATTTCAATTTGTTTTATATTATGCGTACTGTTCCTTCCACTTAATGATGTAACCTAATAATACCAACCTCCAACACTTCAGCTAGTTGTATATGAATACGTAGTTTATTACACCCGTTTAACTTTGCATTGAGATATACAAGTAGGGTTACCCGTATAGCGTTAGTAATCGCAGCATCTGCAGAATTCAAATTTATTGATTTAGCTTTGAATCAATCAGGCTAT